>DF361451.1:7350-20652 GCA_000787875.1 Solanum virginianum | reverse complement strand
CTATTATATCTGATCGGGGAGCTCAATTTACCGCAAAGTTTTAGAGGTCCTTCCAAAGGAGTTTAGGAACACAAGTGAATTTGAGTACAACTTTTCATCTCCAAACAGATGGTCAAGTAGAATGCACCATTCAAACACTTGAAAATATGTTGTGGGCACAAATTGGACTTCAAGGGAAGTCGGGTTAACCATTTTCCACTTATTGAATTTGCCTATAGTAATAGCTACCATTTAAACATTAAGATGACACCTTATGAAGCTTTGTATTAAAGGAAATATAGGTCGCCAATAGGATTGTTTGAAGTTGGTGAAACCACCTTGTGTGGGCCTGATCTAGTCTAACAAGCCATGGAAATTAGGGTAATACAACAATGGCTAGAAACAGCCCAAAGTTATCACAAATCATATGCATATGTTAAGAGGAGAGGGCTAGAATTCTCAGTAGGAGATTGGGTATTCTTGAAGGTGTTGCCAATGAAGGGGATTATGAGATTTAGTAAGAAGGGAAAATTAAGCTCACGTTACATAGAGCCATATAAAATTATTAAGAGGTTTGGTTAGGTTGTATATAAAATAGAGCCACCCTAAGAGATTTCAATGGTTCATCCAATTTTTCATGTCTCAATTCTTCAAAAATGCATAGGTGACACATCTCTTATCACTCCTATTGATGATGTGCAGGTTACAGAAGATCTCACCTATGAAAAGGTACCTATTATTATTCTAAATCATCAAGAAGCCAAGGAATGAGGAAATAGCTTCAATAAAGGTAATTTGGAGGAACCAGCAAGTAGAAGAGATAATATGGGAGGCTAAGGAAACAATAAGAACTAAGTACTCTTATTCTTTTGAAGCTAAAGAGGAAGTCTAAGATGTAGAGTTGGGGCATTAATAGGTATGTGTATTTGAATACTTATTGTGTTTTCAAAAGTTTGATGTAACACCCCACATCTTACATGTAATAGCCCTATACATATGGAACATGATATGGCTTGGCCAAATAAATACACATTTTTAAAAGTACTTGAATTTCAGATTAGAGGGCTATATGTATCTCTAATGCTTAAGATGAGAAAGTGTATATAAGATTTATGTCAAATTGAGGAGATTGCATCCTTAAAAAAATGAAAGAAGTGAGGTGCTTGTGGGACTTCATAATCTAGTAGGTGAGTCACCTACGTGCTTAGCTTAAGTAGGCTAGGTAGACGAAAATAAGGCCCAACACCAAATCTGTCCAGGTTCAATAATATGTAAAGCCCAAGTTAAGGGTGTAATTTTATCCCATGGTTTAGCATTATAAAGGGACAATAATTTCAGCCAAAGATGAATAGTAAAAGGGACCAAGTACATTCACAACTCACTTGATCATTTGGGCCCAAAGTAAGTGAGGGAAAAAGAGAAAATGGGTAGCCAAGGCCCAAGTGAAAGGGCCAAGTAGGTGCATCACCACCTGCTAAAATGTGGCTTAAATTAAAAGGGAATGTCAGCCAAGAGTGTTACTTTAAAAGGGGTTAAAAATCAGAAACTTCAAGTTATTTTAACATAGACCAAAAATTAGATTTTTCAAAGTTTTTCTCCTTGCTCTCTCTTTCTTTTACAAAGCAGCCATAATAAACTTTAGGGTTCTTAGAGAAGCCCTACTCATTGGAGGTTAAGGTAAGTAAGAATACTTATCTGTTTAGTGCAATTGTTCCATGGAAAATAAGAGAAGTAAGCTGGTTGTGCTAGTGTGAAATATTGGACAACATGTGTTCCAAGAGTTGTTGGTCACTTTCATTATTTATTAAGATACTTTTCTCTTCTTGGTTGACTTGATTATGAAGGGAGGTTAAATTTTTTAATGAGATTTAGTTCAGAAATGATGCAACAATGTTGCTGCACCGTTTTGTTTTCCTTACAAATGAGTTCTCTCATGATATCTTAATTGTGCTTTTAGTAAGAACTTGTAGGTTAATAATTGGAAATCATTGTCGCACGTTATCTATCTATTTTGGGACAGTTTTGGGACTCTTTTAGGACTGTTTTTATGTGTAAATATGTTGAGCAAAGTTTGGTTGCATTTAGAACAAGTTTGGGATTGTTTACGTTAAAATATGGGGAAAGAACGTAATGTTATGCTACCTAATTGTGTGTTTTGTAAAGTTGTTACGTGTTGTACTTTGTAGTTGTTGTAAGCCTTTTATGGGACTAAAATAAGTTTGATATGACATGTATATAAGAATGTATATGAAAAATACAATTAGAGGTGGAAAGGTTGAAAGAATACTTTTGGATTGATAATCACAAGCTTATTGCCTGAGCGTATTTTTTATGAGATAGGACTGCCAAGACGTGGTTATTAACTGCTAATGCTAGTTTTATCACTTAATCTATTATAGATAAATACTTGGGGGAAAAGGATATTTCTTCGAGGTAATAATGAGGTGGTACAATGAGGTATGTAAGGCTCACAATTTCATATTATTTGGCATGAAATCTTGCTTCTTCCTTGGCACATAGAGGCACTTACAAACTCTGACATAACTAATAAACATGTCTCCACTCTTTAACATGTTCATATGTTCCCATACATAGCAATTGTCAAAAATCTGCACGCATACTTTGGATACCAAGATACATGAGTTTTTTTTTATTTTGGTAAATAAAGTTCATGTGTTGTTTCACCTCTTATGCATTTCATTAGTTGTGTAACCTACTCTTTTCATTGTGATGTTGTCTTGCATCATTGTTTACATGTCACATGTTATATCAATGGTCCTACAACTCAAATGTTATGACCACCAAAAGAAACATGTCAAAAAGTAAATAAAAGATAAAGTAAAGTTGCTTCTTGATTGGTGGTATCCCTGAGGTGGAAGAATCACCTAGCATGGGCTGATCCCATATTACGCGGGGTATCACAGGGGTAAAAGGAAAGCCTAGCATGGGTCAATGCCGGTATTGATTTACCACTAATCAGCTAGTCATTTGTATTATACACTATGCACAGATTATAATGGAAAGAAAGGTAAAGTAACAAAAAGGACATAAAGTGTATGATTCTACAATATGACTAAAGGTGGTCTCTTATCTATACACCAATGCATGATTTCATTTGAATTCTTATTTCATGTATAGTACTCCTTGCCTTACAAATTCAGTATATTATCTCAAATTGACGTCCTCTTATGGGGTACCTACATTTTATTCTACAGGTACAGGAGCTAGTACATCACCCCAGTAGTAGTACAGGATATCCAATCGCTGTTACTAAGCTCTATGTTGCTTCGGGGCTTTGTGTGTCTAGAGCTTATATTTTTATATTGTATAGTAGTTAGTATGAGGCGGGGCCTATCCATCAGATAGTATTCCTAATCTAGAGGCTTTGTAGATCATGTAAAGTAAGGTGTGGTCATGTATTGTACTTTAGACATTGCGGCTCTAATGGCCTAGTCATACGTATTTTCTTTTGGCTTGCTATTACTGTCTACTTTCCTAAAAGCATGTTGAATGTGGAAACCCCTTATAATGTTCATAGAAAGTGCATGGTTTCTGGTTGGTTCTCGTGAGCCTTGTCAACAATGGGTGCCAGCCCGCCTTAATGGGACTTTGGGCCTGACAACACACTTGAACCTCCTATTATGGCGTTATTTTTACAATATAATTCATGATTAAACTAACATTAGTACAGTACTTTGTAACCTCACAGAATAGTAGCTAAATGTTTGATGAACAATAGGTTCATGCAACCTTTACGCTAATGGTGAATTACCATACCCTCTTTTCATACATCAATGCAACTTCCCACACCCTTTGTTAAAATTATGCCAAGCTGCCCCAATCAACATTACATGTAAAACGGCCATTAAACAACCCCAACATATCCTTCATAGGATTTGGACAAAAAGGTCGTATAAAATAACTAAACATCATGCCTCATTATAACTCTCATCAATAATTCTATGAGGTCCCCCACTGTCTTTCAACAACAACAAATGTATGCAGCTCCTAAATAGCCTCAACGTCATTTAATATAATTAGAAAATATTACCAGCACTTTCAACCACCTTTCTTGAGTTCTTAACAATGAATGTGCACACAATTCTCCATTCAAACCTACACATAAAGAAAGCATGAACTGGGGCAGTATCTTACCTTAATTTCTGATGATTTTCTCTCTTAACTTCTACTCCTTCAAGAGCTTAAACTTTTTTTCCCACTTAAACAAAATAAGAAGAGAAAACACTCTTAGTAACAAAGGTGAGTTGGGTAGTCAACTTGGGGAAGTGTCTGCCCCCATATTCTAAACATGAGCATCATGAAAGTATAATATTTTATGTAAAAACAAACCAGGAGCCATAAGATTTCTACTTACCTTGGCCTGAAAGAAGGATTACTTCTCCAAGAACATCTAGAAGTATTTTGAGGTGGCTACTATAAGCTTTGATAGAAGGGGAGAGTGTTGGGGTGAAATCTCATTTTTCCATGCAATAATGAATAGGAATTCGAAGTAAATATGACCCTATAATATGGGTACTCTACCTTCCTTATGCTAGTTATGGTTGGCCATAAAATGCTAAGTAGGTAATGCACCTACTTAGCCATTTTCTAAGGTGCTCAAGTGTCAAACTAGGTGAGGCACCTACTTCCCCTTACTAAGTCTATTTAGCTTAGATAGGTAATCCAATTAGAGCTCTCATTAAGTTGGTTAAAAAGTACAAGTATATGATGCACCTACTTGTACCTACTAGCTTAATTTAGTCAAGCAACCAGCTCATTAATATAACTTCATTTTTCAATCCCTAATCCTGTATGTTGTATTTTAATACTTCACTTTAAACTTTCAACTGAAGTAGCACCTCATTATCTCGAATGCTATCATCGAGCTTAACTCGAACTCACACCTATTGAAACATGTGAGGCATCACATCACCTCCTAAACCAACTCAAATTACCACCATTCATATGAAAAATATAGCCTCTCACCTATACCATAAGGCTGCATCAAGTGTCATATAAATAGGACTAGTGTGTAGAAAATATGGGGTGTTAAATAAAGGAAATTTGGAGATTTTTGAAGGATGACCTATAAGTTATCAAATGACCGCTAATAAGGGATAGGGCCCATAACCGTTCCTTTTGGAATAAGGTGAAAAATATCTAAGAGTGGAACACTCTACGAGTACAACCATGAACCATGAATGATTATACGGCCCATAACATGTGTCCATGGTTTTAAGTCTAGCAAAGTTAGTTTCTAGAAAATTTCAGATGTGTTACCAGACGAAGGGACTTGTGGCACATGGATCAACGTACGACCCATAATTTGGGTCTTATAGGTCGACTTTGACAATTTTAATGAGGGGTCATTTTGTTATTTTCATCCTTTCTATTCCTAAACTATGTCATTTTAGGGATTGAAAAGCGGCCCTGTATTAGTCTCTAAGCCCTAATCCCTTCATTCATTCTCTCATTCTCTACTCTAAAATATTCAAATGTAAGAAAAAGGCTCTCAAGGCAAGAACTATGGTTTCCAAATTTTTCCTCAATTCTACAAGTTTGTTTTTCTCTGGTTATCCCAAGGAATTTGAGTTATTTTATGGGTATCCTTTCACTCATAAAGTTCCCTACAAAGTATTTTACCTTTTCTCCTAATTCCTCAAGTTAATATGCATGCTTATTGTAACACCCCACATCTTACTTGTACTAGTACTATACAAATGAAACATGATATGGCTTTTCAAATTAGCACCAATTTCTAAAAGTGCTTGAATCTCATGTTAGCGGGCGATATGTGTGCCTAACGGTTAAGAGGGTCGAGTGTATACATGTTTTGTGTCAAATTGAGGAGATCATGGCCCTAAAAAAAGTGAGTGAATTGAGGTACTTGCAAGACTTAGGAAGCTCGAAGGTAAGTCACCTACTTGCTTAGCTTAAACTTGCTAGCTAGACGGAGATGAGGCCCGACGTCGAATCCATCCAAGTCCAATTATGGATAAAGTTAGTGTTAAGGGTGTAACTTTAGCCTATGTTTTAGCATCATAAATGTACTATATTTTCAGCCAAAGATGAATAATAAAAGGGTCCAAGTACATCACAATCCACTTGACTAATTGGGCCCAAACTAAGTGAAAAGGAATTAGGAAAATGGAAAGCCAAAGCCCATCAACTTTGAGACCCATTTAAACCCAAGTGTGAGGGACAAGCTGCTACATCACTATCTTATTAATATTTGATAATATGTGGTCAAAATTGCAAGAGAAAGTCGGCCAATGTGACCCTTTAAAAGGGCTCAAAAATAGCCGCTACCCCAAGAGCTTTCAATGGTTCATCTAGTTTTTCATGTTTCAATGCTTTGAAAATGTATAGGTGATCCATCCCATATCCAGCCCCTTAAGTCATTTCACTTTAGAACAATTTTTAGCTTTCCTAAAGACTCTTTTTCCTCCTACTTCACTTCACAAGGTAGCCAATACAGCCCTCTAGGGTTCTTGAAGAAAACCTAAATCTTGAAGGCTAAGGTAAGTGGAAATATTCATGTATTTGTTATACTTATCCCATGACAAATAAGAAATATATGCTAGTTATTCTTGTGAACAAAGGTCGGACAACATGTGTTTAGAAAGTTGCTGCACACTTACCTATTTTTTTAGTGACTTCTCTATGGTTTGTGGGTTGTATTATGAAGAGAAGTTGATGTTCTTAACATGGTTTAAGTTATAGATATTAATCTAAGGTTGCTACCTTGATTTTTTTTTCATTTAAAAATGAGTTTTATTGTGCTATCTTAAGTGTGATTTTGATTAGAACTTGTAGGCTGATGGATGGAAGGCTATTGCCTTATGACCTTCATGACTGCTTTGGTACTGTTCTGAGACTGTTCTAAGGCTGTTTTTATGTATAGATGTGTTGAGGACAATTTGGGTAAAGTTGAAAGAGGTTCGGGATTTTTGACGTCTAAATGTAGCGAGAATACGAATGTGATGCTGCCTATTTGTGTGTTGTGCAGGATTGTTATGTCTTGTACCTTGAATTATTGTAAGACTGTTAAGGGTCTAAAACAAGATGTGTATGACATGTACATAATAATGGTTGTTAGAAGATACCATTATAAGTGAAAAGGTTGAAGGAATGTCTTTGGGTTGCTAATTATAAGCTTGCTGCTCGGGTATTAGTTTTTATGATATTGGGCTGCCAGGAAGTGTTTCTTTGCTTCTAATACTAGTCTTATTACCTAATATATTGTAGATAAATATTTGAGGGAAAAGGCGGTCACTCTAATGTAGTAACTAGGTCATTCAATGAGGTATGTAAGGCTACTTGATTTCATATTACTTGGCATGAAATCTAGATTCTTCCTTGGCACATAAAGGCACTTACGAACTCCGACACAATTATTAACCATGTCTCCACTCTTTCACATATTCATATGTTCTCACACATAGTCACCTTTAAATCTACATACATATGTGGATACCAAGTTACATGGGTTGTTGTTGCTAAATAAAGTTCATGAGTTGTTTCATCTCATACGCATTTCATAATTTGTGTAACGTACTCTTTTCATTGTCATATTGTCTTATATGATTATCTATATGTCACATGCTACATATAAAACCTTACAGCTCCAATAGTGGTGTTGTTGTTGTTGATGATTCTAAATCTTCATTGGTTGAGGAGGTGAAAGCTAAGCAAGATCTTGACCCTTCCTTGTGAGAATTGAAGGCCTTTAAAAGAGGGGGCAAAGTGGAGGTTTTCTCCCAAGGGGGAGATAGTGCCCTAATCACCTAGCCAGGTTCGATACTATCACGGGGGTAGACCAAGGGGTTGAAGGAAAAGCCTAGCCAAGGCTGATCCCAGTATAGATTTACCACTGATTAGCTGGTCATTTGTATTACATATTGTGCATAGAATATACAGTAAAGGTAAAGTAATAAATAGAACATAAAGTACACGATCCCATAGTATAACTAAAGGTGGTCTCTTATCCTACACCAGTGCATAGTTTCATTTGAGTTGTTAATTCATAGATAGTATTTCCTGCCTTACATATTCAGTACATTATCTCGTACAGATGTCTCTTACGGGGGACCTGCATTTCATGTTGTAGGTACATGTGCTAGTAGATCTCCCCAGTAAAAGTACAGGATATCCAGCTATTGTTACCAAGCTCTAGGTTGCTTTGGTGCTTTGTGTGTCTAGAGCTTATATTTTTGTATTGCATAGTTAGTTGAGGCGGGGCCTATCCCGACCCTTATCAAATACTTTTCCTTATCTAGAATGCTTTTCCTTATCTAGAGGCTTTATAGACTATGTAAATTAATATGTGGTCATGTCTCCTACTTTAGACAACGTGGCCCCAACGGCCTAGCCATATGTATTTCCTTTTGGCTTGTTATCACTGTTTACTTTCTTAAAGGCATGTTGAATGTAGAAAGCACATGGATATAGGTTGGTTCTCCCGAGCCTTATCGGCAACGGGTGCCAGTCCACCTTCATGGGATTTTGGGCGTGACAGTTATGATGATTTCATGATATTTATATTATTATATGATACTTATTGTCACACCCCTATTTTTTCCTTTGTAGGTCTGAATAATAGTTTTTCCTATTAAAGTGACATTTTAAAAAAGGGATTATTTTTATTTGTTTAGAGTCACCACTTGGAATTGAGTTTTGGTGTTACAAGTCACCTTTTTTTATCTCTAATTGATCTTCAGTCCAGGTATCATCAATTAAGGGTGAGAGAGTGTGATATTTCCAAGACGACCTTCTGGACTAGATATGGGCATTATGAATTTGTGGTGATGTCCTTTGGGTTGACCAATGCACCAGCCATCTTTATGGACCTAATGAATAGGGTCTTCAAACCCTATGGTCTAGATTGATGATAATTTGATTTATTCATATAGTAAGGAGGAGCATATGGGTCATTTGAGGGTTTTGTTGCAAAGATTGAGGGAGGAGAGATTGTATGCTAAATATGAAAAGTGTGAATTTTAGTTGAAGGAGGTTGCATTCTTAGGTCATTTGGAGTCGAGGGATGGTATTAAAGTGGATCCTATGAAGACCAATGTGATTAGGAATTGGTCTAGACCCTTGACCCCATAGGATATTAGGAGCTTCTGGGGCCTTGCAGGTCCACTACCGGATGGGCTTGAGGGCTTTGTTGTGTATTCTGGTTCATCTAGAGTTGGTTTGGGTTATGTGCTAATGCAAAATGGCAAGGTCATAGCCTATGCTTCTAGGCAACTCAAAGTGCATAAAAAGAACTACCCCACCTATGATCTTGAATTGGCTGTCGTGGTGTTCGCATTAAAGATTTGGCGTCATTATTAGTATTTAATGCATGTTGATGTCTTCATCGATCATAAAAGCCTCCAATATGTCTTCACTCAAAAAGATCTCAACATGAGATAAAGAAGGTGACTAGAACTTCTTAAGGACTATGACATGAGTGTGCATTACCATCCCTGTAAGGCAAATGTTGTGGTGGATGCTTTGAGTCGGGTGTTTATAGTAAGCCTAGCTCATGTAGATGGTGGTGATAGGGAGATGGCTAGGGAGGTGCATCGATTGGCTAGATTAAGGGTTAGGTTGGAAGAAGCGGGTAATGGTATTATCGTTGTTGATGTTCCAAATCTTCCTTGGTTGATGAGGTAATAGCAAAACAAGATCTTGACCCCTCCTTGCTTGAATTGAAGGCCTTGGTAAAAGAGGGGGCAAAGTGGAGGTTTTCTCCCAAGGGGGAGATAGTGCCCTTACATACCAAGGTAGGTTGTGTGTGCCTTGTGTTGATGGTTTGAGGGAGAAAATTCTTGATGAGGCCCATAATTCTTCTTATTCTACCCACCCCGGTTCCACCAAAATATACAGAGACTTGAGGCATGTGTATTGGTAGGGAGGCATGAAGAGGGACATTGCAAAATTTTTTTCCAATTTCCATAGTTGTCAACAAGTCAAAGCCAAACATCAAAGGTCAGGTGGACTAACCCAAGACATAGAGATTCCTACATGGAAGTGGGAAGTGATTAATATGGATTTTGTGGTTGGGTTGCCCAAGATTTGAAGAGGTTTTGATTCCATATGGGTAGTGGTTAATAGGATGATGAAATCGGCTCAATTTCTACCGGTTAAGACTACTTATGGAGTTAAAGGGTATGGAAGGTTCTACATCCATAAGTTAGTAAGGTTACATGGGGTTCCTTTATCCATCATATCGAATCATGGTGCACAATTCACTTCACACTTTTGGAGGTCTTTTCAAAGGGGTCTTCGTACAAAAGTTCACCTTATTACGACCTTGCACCCTCAAACGGGTAGCTAAGCTGAAAGAACCATTCAAATACTTGAGGATATGCTTAGGGTTTGTGTCTTGGAGCTTAAAGAAAGTTGGGATAATCATATTCCATTGATTGAGTTTGCCTACAATAATAACTATCACTCTTGTATTGGTATGGCTTTACTTGAGGCTCTTTTTGGGAGACGTAATAGATCACCAGTTTGTTCGTTTAAGGTTGGAAAGGTGGCTTTATTGGGGCTGGATATGGTTATGGAGGCTCTTGATAAGGTTAGGATGATTAGGAAAAGGTTGAGAATAACCCAAAGTCGTCAAAAATCCTATGCCAATATGAGAAGAAAAGACCTAGAATTCAAAGTGGGCGATTGCGTCTATTTGAAGGTTCCTCCAATGAAAGTCTAGTCCGTTTTGGTAAAAAAGGGAAGTTGGGTCCAAGATATGTTGATCCCTATAAGGTGATAAAGATGGTTGGCAAGGTATCTTATGAGTTGAAGTTGCCTAGTGAAATGAATTTGGTTCATTCGGTGTTCCATATCTCTATGTTGAGAAAATGTGTTAGTGATCCTAATGCTATTGTGCCTCTTGATGTTGTGGGTGTTGTTGAGGATAACTTGACCTATGAGTAGGTTCTGGTTCAGGTTGTGGATAGGCAAGTGAAGAGATTGAGGAATAAGGAGGTGGCATCCATTAAGGTCATTTGGAGGAACCAACAAGTTGAAAGTGCTACATGGAAGGCTGAAGCAGACATGCAAAAGCAATGTCCTTATCTTTTCCACTCCACTTAAGCCTAAGGTACTAATCCTAAGTCCCCTATGTGATTTCAAGTCTTATATTTCAACTCCTATGTCCTTCATATGCAATCATGTTTAAGTGGGCAAACTTATGATGATTTTACACTTATGTTAAGATTTTGAAAATGGTGCTTCAAATGTAATGTTGCATTATTGTTGGGGCTGAATTGTTTATGATCACTCTTGTCTTGTACATCTCTTTTACATTCAGAGACGAATGTTCCCAAGGAAGAGATATTAAAACGACCCCAAAAATGTGCCTCGAAATGCCCAAATTTTTAATTTTCATATATCTCAAAATCTATGCACGATATCAAAAATATGACTTCATATTCTTGTTCATAGGTCAAAATTAGATGAAAAAGGATCTAACTCTAATTTAAGAGCGAAATATTAGCAATTATGAATTTCAAAAATGTAAATTGTAGAGAGCTGTGCGAGCCGCTTTCGCGACACAAACCATTGTAAAACTGGAAGCGCTTTTTTTACTTCGTCCAAAATTTTCTAAGTATTGGGGCCAAATATTCCCAACCATATTTTTACCTATACTTAGCCTTATTTCACCCACATATTACCCAAAACATTTTCCAATACTGACTAAAACACTTAGCCGTATTTTTACTTCTAAATTCAAGTCTCAAAATCCTCATCTGGAACTAAGGATTTCCTTCAAGCTTCAAGCATTCATTTTCAATCTTCATCAAGAGCTTATTCAAAGATAAGGTATATAGGTTTTAGTCATTGGGTCCTTCCACCCACGATGCCCTAATCTCTTTTTTGTTCAATTTGCATGATTTAAAGTTGATTTTACAAATGGGTTCACTAGTATGAACATGTCTATGAACTATGCTATAGCTATCTAAAGTTATGACTATTTTGCTATGTTTTGAGCTATAAATATTGGATCTATTGTCAGATTTGAGGAGGGGTTTTGATGCCTGTTGCTTGAGCGTGTTGCAAGGTGTTGATTGATGGTTTTAAAATGGATTTTCTTGCATGATTTCATCTCTAAATTTCATGGTTTTATACTATCATTTCACACCCTCCAACTGTTTGATAAAATGTCCGATTGTGGTTTCTTAAGGAATTAAATGTCCAAAGCATGAGATATGATATGACTGATGTTATGATGATGAAAAGAGCTTATGTATATGATATATTCTATATGAAGTGTTGCATTAGACCATGCCCAATTCGGGGGGAACTAAGATCCCGAATAACTAGTGCCTTGGTAATCAAGATGGGGGTTTGTACTCATTAACTGAGGTGGGGGTTTGTACTTTGCCACCAGGGTGATAAGGTGAGATTATCATTAACCATATGAGGGGTTTGTACCACACCACCAAGGTGATGGAGTGAGATCATCATCAACCAACCAAGGGGTTTGTACTTTGCCACCAGGGTGATAAGGTGAGATCATCATTAACCATATGAGGGGTTTGTACCACACCACCAAGGTGATGGAGTGAGATCATCATCAACCAACCAAGGGGTTTGTACTTTGGAAATTGAGCTTGGTCTATTCTTCACATATGATATCCTATATGAGTATGAGTTACTTAAGCATGTTTTACCCATGCATTGACCATACATGCCATATTGTTATATTATGCCTATTGTCTACTGTTATGCACTTTGACTACAATGTTTATCTCTTATTGCATTGCATCCTACATACTTAGTACATTCAAATATACTAACGCATACTCTTGCCTACATGATATCACTATGTAGGAACCGGAGCCCAAGTTGATCATCCTACTCCTCTGCATGGCTAGTTCGGTGATACTCAAGTTAGTTGGTGAGTCCTCCACTTCGGGGACCTTAGTCTATGATCTCTTATTATGTATTGAGACATTCTTATTTATGTTCTATTTTGACTATAAGAGTGAGCCAGGTTGCTTTGTCTTGGTCCCCGCTCTTATCTATTTATTAGAGGTGTTTGTTGGACATATTATGTATCGATGATATGAGATTTGACTCTTTGTCTCTTGATTATGATGTTATGCAAGATTTTCCTTAGCCCCTTTATCCCTATTCTTGCTCTTTATGTCTTTTATGTGCTTCCGCGACCAATGATGTGTAATGATAAGTTAAGAGGCTTGTTTGGGGTTCCTTCGGGTTCCCCATTCGCCATGTCACATCTAGGCCCTAGGCTTAGTTCGTGACACTTATGTCTTGTTGTATTGCCTCCCACATACTTAGTACATTCAAATGTACTGTGATCCTAAT
>DF361452.1:15621-32315 GCA_000787875.1 Solanum virginianum | reverse complement strand
TACGGGACAGGGTCCCGTCGTACCCTTGAATAAATATATACAAAATAATGAACAAGGGTATACCAAAAGTGGGCTCCGAAATAGGGGGAACACTTCAAACAGCAGAAAGGTGTCCTAAGCTAGTGGGTCACCAAACTGTACGTCAGTACCTGCGGGCATAAAATGCAGCTGCCAAGAAGGGGGTTAATACAAAGTACGTACTGAATATGTAAAGCAGAATGTACAAAATGTAAATTTGAGTAGTAATCAAAATAAAAGTATGTAAGGTAAATACATATCCAAAAGTATTAGACTGTTTACTTTCAAAATACAAATCATGCATAGGGCACAGAAAATATGGTCGCCCGCCCGTCAATGGCACCATAACACAACCTAATACCTGAAAGTTTCAAATTTTTGAATCCCTGTCACATATCACAACATAGCATAACGCCAAACAAAAGAACCATAACATAACATAACACCAAAAAGTTTCAAATCTCCGAATTCCTATCACATATCACATCATAGAAATAGCATAAACGAGTCGGGCGTTACGTATCGCCGTCTCCGTACTCACCCAAACATAGTATATCACCAAACACCGCATAATATACAAGTGAGTCAGGCGTTACGTATTGCCGTCCATGTACTCACCCAAACATAGTATATCACCAAACACCGCATAATATACAAGTGAGTCAGGCGTTACGTATTGCCGTCCATGTACTCACCCAAATACAGCATAACACCAGAGTATATCATAATGTGCACGACAATCAACCGGCCTGGTTCCGGCGAATGATATCATAATAGGCACGAGCGGAGTAGTGAGTAATCATATGCATAAAATCCTTGTCATAAATCCAAAAGATAAATAAAGTAGTCATATTTGAAATCGAAAGAATAATTTTTACCAATTCTTTCAAAAGTTACTAAAATTACATAAACGGTGTCGCGGGATCCACGAACGGGTGGAGACCCAAACTGGTCCAACTTACAGAGAACATACTCATCCTAGATTATACAAACTCCTACGAGGGATTTCAAAGCAATCCGAGCTTTTCTGTATAGATGTTTGTAGTTTTAAAATAGTTAAAGGATAACTTCTTTTAAAACTAATCAAATCGGTCTCCAAAATAATCCAATGCAAGCACAATTCCAACTTATACTTTGGACTACCCAATGTCTACAAACAAGTCATAAAATGCTACACGATTAGCTAAAGATCTTTTGGGCATTAAATTCTAATTTTGCCCCTAATTCTATAAAAATTTGGGCAACATTTTCCCTTAAACATAGGCCACCTCGAGAATTCAACTCGGCCCAATTAATCAACAACAATAACAACAACAACCTAGCAACGTCAACATAACAACAATAGCTCTCTTTATCAACATTTAACAATTTCTATAAATCCGACTAGCATACTACATACACATATGGATGATTTCCAATTATTCCTTCACACTACAATGATCATAATATACTAACTAGGCATCAATTCATAGTTCCAACACAACACAACACTACCCAACCCATACATACCCACACGAATCAAAACACTATCACACAGAACTCACTTCCAACACTACATATTTCATGATTTTCCTTCATTTTAACATACTACAACATGCTTACAACCTTTATAACACATAAAACAAGATTAAATCTTAAGGGACCTCAAAATAGGGGGTTTGTACCAACAAATAATTTTTGGAAAGAGTAGAAATAATTTTCCAATTTTTTTTGTTCTTGGCCGAATGGTCTTGAAAATGTTCTTCAACTTGCTTCTATTTTTTGTAAATGTAGAAATGAAATGAAATAAAGGGAGAGCTTATATATATATATATATATATATATATATATATATAAGTCTTTGGCCAAGAGTACATGGCCCACACCACACTTGTTCCAATTAAAATCTAACACAATTGATGTGGGCACCACTTAATTAGTTCAAGATCTTCAACTTTTAAAAAATTCCACTTTTGATCCCAAACTTTTCCTAATTGATCCAATGAAGGACATACGGGTTCTAACAATATTGATGACATATTCCAGAGTAGCACCTTCTGAAAAATATCACCAAAAGCCTGCTTGCTCCACTCAGCAAAAACCTTTTTTACATTTTTCAATTTAGCATGAAATTCCATAAATTGATTGCCACTGAAATCAACCTTCCATGTTGTTTGCACAACTTCCTTAAATTTTAGGTGTTTAACCTAAAAGTTAAGGAATTTGAATGGTTTATTTATCACTTCGTATCTGAGTTGCACTATACTAACAATGGGGCATGATAAGAGGAACTACCTTAGAGCTAGGAAGAACATCCCAGAAATCCTGATAAGATGAACTACCTTAGAGCTAGGAAGAACATCCCAGAAATCTTGATTAATCAACACCCTATCAAGTCTTTCAAAAATACACTCTTCCTCTATCCTCCCATTCCACCATATAAACGTACTACCTACTATTGGTAATTCTGATAAAGCGTAAGAACTTATGCACTGCTGAAAATCAATTGCTTCATCGACAGTAAAAGGCAGACCCCCCAACTTCTCATCCATATCTAGTATAACATTGAATTCTCTCCCAACTATCCATGGTATATCAACCCTCATATTTTTCAAGTCTTCCCATTATTATAGCCTTTCTAACCTTGAACGCCTTGCATATACAATAGTTATCACACAAGAAACATTATTTCTTGTCAACATAACATGTGCTTGCTGACATGAGTCTTGAATAACCTGCCCATCCCATTCTTCATTCAAAAATAGCTAAATTTTAGATGAAGATTTAGCATGGTGATTTGACAAACCTAACCTCCTGCTATAATGTTGTATCTCCTTTGGATCCTGAAAGGTTCCATAAGAGTAATAAAAATAAGATGGTGTCTCATTTTTAAATCAATCAATCTCTCAAAAGTTTTTTGAGAATTGACGGATCTAATGTTCCAAAATTGGATATTTCTAATCACTGATTGATATTGTCCCCCTTCCCTTTACTTCTCCTTGTCTTCACTTGTAAAGGTAAAATCGATTGGCCAACCTTAATCCTCTTGAATCCCCCTTTTAAATCTGCAATTTGCCTGGGTGAAAGATCCCTAGCCTTCCCTGCGCTTTTAATATTCATATCTAAATCATCCTCTTCCTGTTCCACTGGCATTCTTTTCTGTTGTAAGGGAGTATATTCATGGATGTCATTTGTAATATCCTTCTCCTCCTCACTTAGCTAATGTATTATACCATGATCAGTGTGTCCCAACTCCTTTTCTTTGCTTGCTCCTTCTGTCCATACAACAATGTCTGTTGTAATTGCTGTCGTGAGCTCTTTGGATGTGTTCTCTGTATTGTTATTCTCTTTATGTTGTGCTACATGTGCTCCCTCTTTATCCTGCTGTTTGTCTTTGTTAAATGTGTTTTCCACCGATTGTTTTATGGTTCACTGTTGCCTTTGGACTCCATTAGTCCCTTCTTCTGTGCTCCCTAAAGTTGCAAACTTATTTTTTGTATTTATCTTGACAGGACTCACCTTTCCTGTCTTGTTGTTCTGCTTAACCTGCTTACCCTTCCCAGGTTTTCTATTACTTTGAGTCTGGAAATCTTCATTATCTTCTTTCTGATCACCACCCTCTTTCTTGATTTCCTCTTTCTTTCCATCTTGCTTATTCTTGTCCTATTTGTCCTCCGTCTCTTTGTCTTACTTAGAATCAGTCGACTTATCATAAAGTTCAGGATGCAAAACATAGCACCTTTGTTTATCATGGCCTTACAACTTGCACTTAGCACAATACTTTAGCATATAGTCATATTTAATGTCTATCCACTTTTCAACCACCTCCCCTGACGCCTTCCTAACCCCTATGTTGATCCTTTTGGAAAATTTTCCCAAGAGATCAACCTCCACCTTGATGCGTGCACAACTTGATCTTGTCTGGTTCTTCATAACCATATCAACTGGAAGTGGTTTTCTAACTACTGCCGCCAATGAAAAGATTGTTTCCTTGATAAAAATATTTGGGGGCAGGGATGCAAAAGAGATCCATGCAATTACCATCATCATTTCTTCCTCAGGATTAAACATCGGGTCCCACTTGAACATCCCTGTCGAATAATTCCATTGTCTATGTAGAAGATATATAATAGACTTTGATAAAAGCTTCACATAATCTTCCATATTTGATGCACTGATTAAAACATGTCTCAACCCCAACACCCCATGTTATATTCTCCCTTAAGTTCACATTGTGTCGGGATGATCTTACATAGTTCCTTGATTCCTGGCATGTCATAAGAGAATTTCTCGATTACCGCATATTGCAAATTCTCCTTATGAATCATCTGGAGAACCTCTTCTTCCTCTCAGACAATTCTAGGTTCACCATGTAAGTATGTAATAGGTCATATCAGAATTGTGACCTCCTTCTCAGCATTGTGTTCCTTAAAGAGAGATGTATAGTTCTTCATTATGGGCAGACCAGCACCCTCAGGTGACTGGTCTATCTTGCTGGCAGACATCACCACCCGCAACTTTCACAATTATCACCGTTAGAATTTTTCTTTAGAGAGAGAATTTTTCTAAATTACTCTCCTCACACTCAGGATTTAAATCCCACTTTAGTATATGTGTATATATATATATATATATATATATATATATATATATATATATATTTTATCTTCTAGTTCATAAAGAGATTATCCATTTATTTTAGTAGTAGTAAGTATTAAAATAGTTAGTACAAGAATATAAGAACAACTATATATATTTTATCTTCTCTTACTAAAAAAAGATTATGTTTGATTAAAGAATTATTTCCCCAAGAACCTGGTACATCTTCTCTTTTATTCCTCTCAAAATAAAAATAGCCACTACAACAATTGTAAGAAACTCAGGTTTAGCTCTCTTTTTTTTCAAGAATTTGTGGCCATCAGACCTCTCTGGTAAGTCTCTCTGTTACTTCAATTTAATTTACTCCTCATAATTTGTTGGTTTTTTTCTCTCTATTTGATTCTTAGCATCATAATATTGATGTCTGATTTTTGAATTGATTTACAATTAGTAGGAACAAAAATAGGACAAGGCTACGGTTGGAGTGGCAGGGTAAAACTCGAACTTTGAAATAATTTAATGGGCAGGCTATGTAATTGGTCTAAACTTGTAGCAGCAAATCATAAAACAAGATCGCAATTTAGGACTTTGCTTTCTAGGTGTTTATTTTGTGAGTAGCTATTAAAATGCTAAAATATTACTACTTATATTGTATGAATATTTGAGGTATTGTGACAAAATTAATTTGTATAAGAAAGAACTTATTTAAGTAACTTAATCCAACGTCTTGACATATCTGTACAATCTAGTAGCTACAAGTGTCGAAGAAATATTTTTTACTACATTATCCTCAACGGCTGCCAATAGCCTCTTATTAAGCTACAAACCCTTCTTGATTATAGCAGTTCCAACTCTTTCTCGTCCTATTGCGAGTTGTTTACCTTTATTAAGCAACACTTGATCGAGTTTGATCCTTTATTATTTTATTCGCAACCATAGGCTTCTGTACGGCTGAAGCTATGGAGAAAACAAAGTATAATTGAACAAATATGAGTTATGTATAGTTTGTAAATCATCTATAACTTCTCTTCATATTTAAATTCTCTTTATAGCGATCTATCTGTACTGTGAAATTTTCGTATAGTCTTCTGTAACTTTTCAAGCAGGCAAAAACTTTGATTAAATTTCAAATTGCATCAGTACTCCTCACTGAAAAATTTCTGTCCTTAAGTAAGGGATGTTGAAAATCAATCATTAAATATTAGCACCATTAGTAGCTTGCTCTTTTGGTAGTTGTTTACATGAAGCAAACAACAACACAACTGCTTGTTACCCTTTTGAATCATTATTTTATCCAATACTAGATGCAAAATTTATCAAGAACAACGTAGTAAAACTTCAAAAATGATATATAGAATGTATGATACAACAATAATTTAGGACTCTCACTTGATTTTCCTACCAATTCAGATTGTTCACCTTGTTGCTTAGCGACTACACATTTATTGTTAATGAAGGTGTCAACAATAAAAGACCCAATTTTACTATATTTCATAATCTAATGGGAGTTGAATTGATGGGGGAGTTAGCCTAGTGTAGTGAGTACCAAAGAAAGAGGGCATGTAGTAATAGGATGAGTTAATTTCTACCTGAACCGTCACCAAATGATGAGTATGTATGGACTACGAGAAACTAAATGCTTTCACAAGAAAGGATCATCTTTCAATGACATTAATTATACCTACTGTAATTAAAATCATAGAAAATTTATGGGCGACGACTATGCTAACCATTCATGCATAGTATTCAATTTTATTCATCTAATATGTTTATCTAGTTGTTGATAGGAGGTTAATAATATGTTCGCGTCTAATCATTTATCCACATTGACCTCACAATTACATTATTTAGTATGGATGTGATAACTAATATGAATGTGTATAGGTATTTTCCTATTTCTTTACCAAGTTGGTTCTTCTAGGTATATTCATGTCCTAAACGCATATGAATTATTTATTTTACTGAAGAAAAGATTCTACTACTACCTATTTCTGTCACTTTATGTTTTGGAGTTCATAAAGAGATTATCCATTTATTTTAGTAGTAGTAAGTATTAAAATAGTTAGTACAAGAATATAAGAACAACTAATATTGATAAACTTCGTCAATCCAAATGTCTTCTAAACTACGAGTATGTATCAAATGCAATGTTATTAAATAAATATCGTCCTCAAAACAAAATAAGACATGGATGAAACATGACAAAATGAGCATCCTTATTCGCCTAGATTAGGAAGTCTCAATTAGGAAAAAAATCTAATATTAAAATATTACTGAACAGTATTTTACCTTAACCTCCAAAATAAAATATATTACCTACGGTGATCAATAGAAATAACTTGATAGTATAAAAATTGTTTACACTAATAATGTCTATTTGATAAATTCAATTAACATATGCTATTTATTATCATCAAACAAAAATGTCAAAAAATCTTGGGGTAACACCAACTTCATCATTGATACATAAGTTACTTCACCATTCTTACAAACTTTTGACAGCCAAGACTGATAGGAGTTAATTAGTTAAACCAAGGAATATTCGTGAAAGGATTTGAGTGATATATATGTTAGAAAACTTTATAGATATCTATTCAGGCTCACAAGTAAATCATTAGACATGCATATGAATTCATAAGAACGAAAAGAACACTAACCTTGTTCCATTAAAGCAACTTGTTTGAAAAAGATATGATCTTCTAAACCTTGAAGATAGTTCTTTGAAATATTCTTCATCTAAGATGGAGAGAAAAAGAAGAGAACATGCTTCAGATTCAGGGACCATATTTATTTATAGATTTGGAATATGCCTTTTCATGTTGAAAAGGTACCTTTTCTAATAAGTCTTCATCAGACTTAGGAAAAGGTCCATGGGTTCTTAAGTTTATTAAAAATAAACTCATATTAATAGATATTTACTCTTAAGGCCCAAAACTTTATTTAATTCTTTGTTAAATCATATAATCGGCTTCTCTAACGATAGCATATTTACGTGTAATATATTAATATATGAGTCCACAAATTAGAAATTACTAACAATCTCCCACTTGGACCACATATGTTTCTGAAAAATCATATATAGATAGAACTTTATTGTGCTCATATTTTGCTATCTTAATTTAAATATCTCAAAATAATCTGGTCCATCGATAATATCAATATAGGATCAACGAGGTTTTCGTAACACATTTGTAACGAAACCCTTCAATGGTCACAAATATCAACAATACCAATGACATAGATCCAATACAGAAATTACATGCAAAATGATCTAAATCATGTCTATTTTCAACTGGTCCTACTTATTAACTTCAATAGTCCAAAAACAATTTCTTATACCTTATGTAACATCACAATAGAAAGTTAATATCTTTATTATCAGAGTTATCAATAAACACATGAAATTCATAAATTTTACAAACTTTAGTCTGTACAGAAAATAAACTTTATCATGTCAAAAGCATAAACAAAATACAAACTCCCACTAAAAGGACTCATCATCAAATCTGACAACATCTATATGAGCCACATGCCTATGAAATACTTTAGGTGGTAGACCTTTTGCGAGCGAATCCACAATCATCAAGTTTGTACTAATATGATCAATTGACACAATAAGACTCTAAACTCTTTCCTTTATAACAAAAAATTTAATGTCAATGTGCTTTGACTTTGACGAACTTCGATTGTTCTTCAAATATAACTCAGCAAATTTATTATCACAATAGATTTTCAATGGTCTTTCTATGTCATTGACTATCTGTATTCTAGTGATAACATTCCTTAGCCATATTCCTTGATTTGATGCTTCATAGTAGGCCACATATTTATCTTCCATAGTAGATGAAGCTATTAATGTTTGTTTTATACTTTTTCGTGAAATAGCTCCTCCAGCCAGCATGAAAACATAACCTGATGTAGATCTCCTACTATCAAGACATCTAGCAAAATTTTAATTGGAATATCCTATGATCTCTAAGTGATTTTGCCTCCGATTAGTGAGTATGTAATCTTTAGTTCTTTGAAGATATCTCATAACCCGTTTTGCTGCTTTCCAATGATCCATTCTCGGATTACTTAGATATCGGTCTAGTATTCCCACTATGTATGCTATATCTGGATGCGTACAAATTTGTGCATACATAAGACTTTCCATTGTTGATGCATATAGAATTTTGTCCATCTCTTTCTTTTCTCTGTCTAAATTTGGACATTGGCGCAAACTGAATTTATCACCTTTTGTCATAGGTGTATCTCCTTGTGCATAATTTTGTATGCTAAATCTATTTAACACCTTTTCAATATAATTTTTTTGTAATAATTCTAGTATGTTTCTAGTATGATCTCTATGAATCTCTACACCCAAAATAAAGGATGCCTCACCAAGATCATTCATTTCAAATTTGCTAGAAAAAAATTTCTTGGTTTTATGCAATAAGCCTATATCACTACTTACCAGTAGAATGTCATCTACATATAACACAAGGATGATAAATTTTCTCCCACTGAACTTGAGATATATGCATTGATCAACGCTATTTTCCTTAAAAATCATCTACATATAGTACAAGGATGATAAATTTAGTCCCATTGAACTTGAGATATATGCATTGATCAATGGTGTTTTCTTTAAAATCAAAAGAGGTTATCACTTGATCAAACTTTGGTACTATTGACGGGATGCCTGCTTTAAGCCATATATGGACTTCTTAAGTTTGCATTCAATGTGCTTTGAATTTTGAGATTTAAAAGTTTCTAGTTGCACTATGTATATTGTTTCTTTAATGTTTCTATTGAGAAAAGCAGTCTTTACATCCATTTGATGTAACTCTAAGTCATAATGAGCTACAAGTGCTATAATGATTCTAAAAGAGTCTTTCGATGATACTGATAAAAAATTCTCTTTAAAATTTATCCCTTCCTTTTGAGTGAATCCCTTGGCAACTAAATGAGCTTTATATCTTTCAATGTTACCTTTTGAATCATGCTTGATTTTGAAAATTCATTTACACCCTATTGGTTTTGATCCTTGTGGTAACCCGACAAGATCCCAAATATCATTGTCTTTCATAGATTTTATCTCATCTTTCGTGGCTTCGATCCATTTAACAGAGTTTCAACATGATTTTGCTTGAATAATAGTTATAGGATCATCTTCCAATCCTATTTCAAAATCATGTTCTTGGAGATAAACGACAGAGTCATCAGAAATCACATTTCTCTTTTCTCTATTGGATCTTCTTTTAGGGACTTCTACTTGAGGTTTTTGAACAAGAGGTGATATCATTGTGTTGTCTACAAAATTTTGATTCACAGGTTGAGAAACATTTGGAACTGATGTTTTGTGTTTTCTATGTAATCCTGATTTATAGGCTGAAAAATATTTGATAAAGTGACCACATCATTTTCCGTAGTAGAATCGATATCATCAAATACCTCTTCAAATATAATTTATTTGTTTTGACTGATCCCTCCATAATCAACATCATCAATAAATTTGGCATTCCCTGTCTCGAAAAAGGATCTATTTGAGGGGTCATAAAATTTAAAACCTCTTGACCTTTTAGAGTAATCCACAAAGTAGCAACTAATAGTTCTTCAATCCAGTTTTTTTTCATTAGGCTTGTAAGACCTTGCTTCAGCTGAACATCCCCAGATATGTAAGTGCCTAATACTAGGCTTCTTACCAGTCCATAACTCATATGGGGTTTTAGCTACCGCTTTGTTCGGAACCCCCAGACATGTAAGTCCCTAATACTAGGCTTCTTACCAATCCACAACTCGTGTGGGGTTTTAGCTACCGCTTTGTTTGGAACTCTATTTAGTATGTAAACTGCAGTTTTTAACACTTCTCCCCAAAGTGATTCAAGCAAAGAAGAATGACTAATCATACTTCTTACCATATCTTTTAGAGTTCGATTTCGTCTCTTAGATATATCATTTTGACTCGAAGTTCCTGACATGATGTGTTGAGGTACAATTCCACAATCTGCTAGATACTTTGCAAAAAGGTCCTGAACGTTGTTCACCTGAACCATAAGATACACTATTTTATCGCAGAGTTCCTGGCAAGGTGTATTTAGGTACAATTCTACACTTTGCTAGATACTTTACAAAAGGTCCTGGACGTTGTTCACCTGAACTATCATATCTATTGTAGTATTCTCCTCCACGATCATATTTGACAGCCTTAATTTTCTTGCCTAATTGAGTTTCAACTTCGGCTTTGAAAATTTTAAAAATATCCAAAGATTGTGACTTCTCATGAATTAAATAGATATAGCTATAGCGGGAGTAATCATCTATAAAGTTGATAAAATATTATTGATCATTCCATGAAGCCATAGGGAAAGGACTACAAATATTCGTATGTGTCAACTCTAAAGGTTCCTTACTCCTATAATAACCTATTTTCCTTATATTCGTTTGTTTTCCCTTGATGCATTCTATACAAATATTCAAATCTGATAGATCAAGAGAATCAAGAATTCCTTCAGACATAAGACTTTGTATTCTTTGTTTTGAAATATGACCCAATCGCTTATGATATAACATTGATGAATTCTCATTTATTAATCTGCACTTAGTACCAAAATTATTAGAATGTAAGTTTTCATTATTGTATGAGGCTTAACGGTTTAATTTATATAATTTATCAATCAGAATGCCATTTCCAATAATATTAGAGTTCAGAGAAATACTATAACTTCTATTTTCAATAGAACAATTATATCCAGATTTGTCCAAATAAAAAACAGAAATCAAGTTTCGTCTAAATGACGGTTCAACAAATGTTTCCTCTAATTCTAAATAGAAATCAGTATCTAATAGAATTCTAAAGACATCAATAGCCTCCACAACTGCCTTATTTCCATTACCTACATAAATGTATCTTTCAACATCAATAGGCTTTTGACTTTTTAGGCAATCCTGCATAGTGGCACTTACGTGAGTAGTTGTACCCGAATCTATCCACTAAGTGTCACTAGGTACCGTAGCCAAATTAACTTCTGAACAAACAAAATTGAGAAGTTTACCTTTCTTTTTCCGCTAAGTAGCGTAGTTGAAACAATCTTTCTTCTTCAGACCAAGTTTCTTACAAAAGAAACATGACTTCTTTTCCTTAGCATCAAATATTTCTTTCTATGCAGTTTCTTTAATTTTGCTCCTTTTTCACTTATGTGAAACAGTTTTATTTTTAGAGGTAGATGTCAAATGAGCACTTTCAATCTTCTCTTATTTAATTCTCCTCATCCTGTACACATTGAGCTGTAAGCTCATTCAAAGTCTATTTTTCCTTTTGAGTATTATATGAAACTTTGAATTGACTGAATTTCGCAGGAAGGGAGATCAAAATCAGGTGCACAAGTATGTTATCAGATAATTCAAGCGTAAAGGCCCTGAGTTTTGTCACAAGATTACACATTTCCATAATGTACTCCCTTATGTTTCCTTTACCTTTATATCACATTGAAACAATCTTGTTAAGAATAGTACTTGTTTCAACCTTTTCATTGGCAGCAAATCAGTCTGTGATTTATTTTAGGAAAACATTTGGCATCTCTATTCTATGTTATACCGCCTCTTAAGGATTTCGAAATGGAGTGTTGCATCATCATCAAGCTCATGCAATTTAATCGCTCCAACTTCTCGCCTGCAGACTTTTGTTCATTAGTGCTAGTTCTATTCATGTTCGCAGGATGATCAAATCTTAATGCATAGTCAATATCCATGTAGCCAAGCACTATCATAATGTGCTCTTTCCATTTCTTAAAGTTTGTGCCATTAAGCACATGAATGTTGTTCATATTGGCAGATATTGAAGACACTATAAGATAAAATAAATAATGCCACAATTAACAATCGAAAACTCATATATGTGTGAAGATAAAGTAAATCAATATACAACTAAAGTAAAATTAATAAACAATTTATAATACATTTATCAAACACACACATGTACACATAAAAGTGGGCCCATCTCAAGATATCTAGCACAACATTATCGTTTAGTCTTTGGACAGAAATAATAACTTGTAAGTGGTACTCTTATACATAGTTCATAAATATTGATTAATAGAATGGCCTAACAATATGCCTTTCTTTGGACTGACATATTATTAGCATGTTGTCACAACCCAAATATTAGCGTGATGGAACTTACTCGATTCTACCAGAACAAGTCAGCCTTCACTCAAGGGGATAATAAACATATCACGCTAAAGTAATTAACTAGAGTAGATAACTAAGCTGAGAATTTCCATAGACTTAGAAAACCATCCAAAGATTGGTTGTCATGCATGCAAGCCACTAACAATATAGAAAATCAAAGAAATACAAGTCTAAATTATCCTTCTTCTCAATAGAACAAGTACAAAAGAAATAGGAACAAGAGAGTCAGCCAAATGACAACAACTCCCTCTCTACGTCTCCTGGGAAACCTTGGAGGATCAAGAAAAATGTTATTCACTGTCCGAAATCACAACCTACACAAGTGTAGAAGCAAGGGGTGAGTACCAAATACCACGTGATACCCAAAAAGTGAACTAACGAAACAAGGAAGTCTAATAGAATACACAAACTCCTTTCATCCCAATCAATTTTCATGACTACAATCTGCACAGAGAGTTAGTCCAACCCAACAATACATAATACATGATAAAGATGGTGTTTCACCATATCATAATTCCAAAGCACAAGCTAAAAATGATGGCCCAATCAATCACAAGAATAACATCATGCTATGCAATAATATGCAAGGGTGAAATGCAATGCTTATGCAGTAAATCACCGGCAAAGACCTTGGCATTATAACATCACTAAAAAATATCTCAACATCACATCATCGCTGGTAAAGACCTCGGCATCACAATATTATTATAAAATTTTCAACATCGTAATTTTATCGACAAAGACCTTGGCATCATATCTCGACCGATAAAGACCCCGGTCCCAATATTTTCCATCTCACTCATATCAATATTTGGAATCAATGCAAATGTGCATGTCATGGAATGAATGAACATGATATAAATTTCACAACAAATCCACTGATAATCTCCACCCACAACAGTATATATATATATATATCAAAATATAGAATTCTCTTCACTTAACCTCATTTATCAATTTAAGTACCATAATAACATGCCAACTCACATTTACATTTGATCACCCCATTTTTATAATATTAAAATCTTTCACATATTACACGTAGGAGAAAGAAAAATTTGAGAATTCTACGAGAATTATAAAGTTTTGAAAGTCCACTTGCCTTAGTCAAATCATGGTCAATCTAACCCTTTGGCCTTTCCTTTTTGAATGGAATCCGTAGCACCACGATCTAGTCAAATAAATTATTACCATAAGATTACCAAACTAAAAATACCCAAAAATCTATAGTCAAGTTCTCAAATTTTAAGTCTATGATTAAGTCTTTATTCCTCCAAATAATATAATTCTAACGATATTAATATAATACAACATACTTATTATTTAATTACCTATATTTCAATATATCATCATTTATATTATAATAAAATTATAAAATGATACCATCCAAAGTGTTGCCACTGTTTACGAAATCAGTGGCGGTAACCACGAATAAAGCTTAATCAACCTTACTCTTTTGATCTGGACAATTCACATAATATATATAACTTAACGCTTTAAATTGGTTGTATGAACTAAAGGGACCCACTAACAATCATATGCATTCCTACATTATTTATTATTTTTATTTTATCTTATTTTATTTTATTTGAGAAAATCTTTTATTGGTCATATTATCATCACACCACTACTATTCCTCACCTTATTTCATTCATAACTATTCTTAATTAACATACTATCATGTGCAAGGATTGGGCAAAAGTGTAAACATTCTCCTAGGATACCCACGTGTCATCATAAATCCAGAAAAGAATTTCCACTTGGTTGATTATAACATTGTCAGCGCTATGTATCATTTTCTTGCTTTGTCTCCTAACAATTCAAAAAGTAATTAACATAGCAACAATCAAAACTATTATAATGTAAAATATTATATGTAAAATAAGAAGGAAGCATATGGAAAGCACCCTCTGAACTTACAATTATATAGAGACACTTACACAGGTAATTGCATATAACATGGTTGCAATGGTCAACATGTTTTCTTAGCATTATATGTATTTGGCTTATATCCAACAAATAAGTTTGAAACATATTAGAATTGTATTACTTACCTAACACTTCTCACTTTTGTTTTTCTTCCTCAGTTGTCTCTCGTTTCTTTCTACTCTTAAATTGAGCAGAAGCTCTACTTTTGTATAGGCCTTAAAGAATGAGCACAGATAAGTGCATTAAGCACTAAAGCCACAAACTTTAATCTTTAGCATGAAATAATTAATAAGTGGTGGTGGCACTAAGTTAGTAGATGGAGCAATATTATTAAATAAAAATCATGAACTTTCCACTACTCTTTGTCCCCCCACTCAATATATTAATTCATAAATCATAGGTTACGTAAAATAATACACAGTCTTAGTTATTGAAATATCTACAAAATTTACGAGAAGAACATTTGAAAAAAATAATAGGACAAATTCTTAAAATATCTAACAGATCCTTACATTATCCACCACTAAAATTCATGTTCGTCCTCGAACATAAGGTAGAAGAGAGTACCTGAAGTTTAGAAAAGGTGAGGGTATTTAGCACTGATTCTATATCTCATGTCGCCTCTCTAATGGAACTGTTCTTCCATTGCACCTTCACAGATGCTATCTCTTTGTTTCTAAGCTTGCAAACCTGTCTATCCAAAATAGCAATAGGCTCCTCCTTAAATGACAAGTCTGAATTCAATGCCACAGAATCAAATGAAAGTATGTGAGACTTATCGAGCATATACTTTTAGAGCATGGAGATATGGAACACAGGATGTACATATGATAAGCTTGCCCTTCTTCCCAAACTGCATCACATCCTTTATGGGTGATACTCTGAGCTAAACGTGATCGTCCTCCATAAACTCTAATGCTCGAACCCTCCTATCTACATAACTCTTTTGTCGACGCAGCGTGCTACCCGATCCCTCAAATCATAGTATCAGATACCGGCAAAGACTTTGGCATCACAATGTCATCATAAATTCATCGGCAGAAACCTCGGTATCATATCTCGATCGGTAAAGACCTCGGTCCCAATATTTTTGGAGATCTGCACCGTCTACCATACAAAGCCTCGAATGGAGCCATCTAAATACTGAAATGATAACTATTATTGTAGGCGAACTCTACTAAGGGCAAGTGTTGGCCCCAACGGGTACCAAAATCAATCACATACGCTCGCAGCATGTCCTCCAACACCTGAATAATTCGCTCAGACTGTCCATCCGTCTGAGGATGAAAGGCTGAGCTCATATCCAGCCGAGTGCCTAGACCATGCTGCAAGGCCCTAGTGATTCGTTCCCACTTCCATGTAGGAATGGACATCCTCTGAAACTCACCTCCAGGCCACTGGTGCTCACACTTAACCTGCTTAAACACTTAGCCACAAACTCTGAAATATCCTTCTTCATACCACACCACCAATAATGCTGACTCAGGTCATGATACATCTTCGCTGCTCCTGGATGAATAGAATAACGAGTACAGTGAGCTTCCTCAAGAATCAATCTAATTAAGTCACCTACCTTAGGTACACAAACTCAACATCCAATCCTTAAAACACCATCAGGATCAAGCACTGCTTCTTTAACCTCTCCTCTGGTCACTTTGTCTCTGATGAGGCATAACTTCTCATCCTCAAACTGATGCTCTCGAATCTGGTCCATCAAGGAAGAACGAGCCTCAAAGAAAGCAAGTACACCGCCCTTATCAGAAAGCTATACCCTGACTAGGTCATTAGCTAAACACTGAACATCTCTAGCTAAAGGTCGCTCTTCCACTCAAATGGTGGCTAGACTCCCCAAGCTGGAAGTTTTTCTACTCAAGGCATCAGCCACAACATTCGCCTTCCCCAGATGATATAGGATAGTTAAATCATAGTCCTTTAGCAACTCCATCCACCTACGCTGCCTCAAGTTTAGATCCCTTTGACTGAATATATACTGAAGG
>DF361453.1:56576-66814 GCA_000787875.1 Solanum virginianum | reverse complement strand
TCTGAACCAGTATAAAAATATCACGTGTTGAAATTTCTTTATGCACTTTAATTTTTGCACTTTATTATTTACTATACTACCAGATTGATATTCAAGTTAGTCGACTATCTGCTAATAAATTAAAGAAGAAAATTCAATTCACCCCTCTACTACCCTCTTGCATTTCAATTGGTATCATAGTCTGATCTTATTATATCTTTTGTCTAACCACAGGTAAGAAAAGATCATGTCCAATCAAACTTAAACTATTTGAGCACTTTTTCAAGAGGGAACTTCTCAGACCTAACCTTCTTACTTCAATGAAAAACACTTCTCTCGCAGAAAAATAAGAATAGAGACATTCATAAAATCCTATGTTGTAAAGGTTTAAAGGGTAATCAAACTTGGTGATATCCCTATTCTGTGTCCAAACAAACAAATGAGAGTCAATCAACCACTGAAGGAAGCCATGCCACAATCATACTAAGTTTGGAAAATTACACTGATGAACAAATAAAAGTTATCTAGATAAACTCAAAGAGTAAGAATGATCTCTAAAATGCCATCAGTTGTGAAGAATACGAGAAAATTTCCAAGTATGAAACTGCTAAGAAAAGGGTGCCGAAATTTTCACCCTTCAACACCCATTGTACGAACTAAAACTATGGCCTCTACATTCTTATATGGGTCGTAGAAACTCCTCCGAAAATTTCAAGTTTCAGTGACTTTCATTATACCAAAGCACGACCCATATTTGAACATCACTCCGTCAAAGTCTCATTTTTCCACTCTCAAGATATCATCTACGGGCTAGATACGAGTCATATCTCAAGAGATGACCCTTATAAGTCACTCGTAAAATTATTTGAAATTTTCGCTGAATTATTTCCAAGTTTGGGGGCATCCATGAGACCCCCATCTATGACTCGTGAAACTCTTTATGAGCTGTAGATTGAGCTTTTGATCCCTGCACATGATCATTTTCTATATTTTCTTCTTTGCTCCAAATTTTCAATTTACGGGATATTACACCTAATGACAGAGAAAAAAATGCGTTAATTACATAATGTGATATAATGAGTCAAAATGCAAGCATAGTCCAAACACAGGGAGTCGAATTTGGAGATTTATAATTTAGCAAATTTGGGAACTTTAGTTTATAGTTTAAGAAAAATACATTATCTGTTTGTTTTTTTTTCAAAAAAGTAGATTAAAAAGACGACGAATTGGATCATATTAGATATTTTCAAATTCACCCATTTGCCACAACGATTTGAAGACTCAAACATATTCACAAAAATCAAGTTAGACAAGAAAACCTTTTAAGGACTTAATTTTACCTTAAACACGAAGAATTATTTATGTAGTTTTCAAAGGGTACTTTCTTGTATGTGTCAGAAAGGGGACATGCAACATATAATGTGTTCCATTATAGAGTTAAAAGATACATGTATGTACTCAGCAGTTGTACAAACAGTAACATTGTGATAACAATAAAAATAAAGTTAATACATCCACTTATGAATTTTAGCATGATCTTTTAGTACAACAACTTTTTGTCTCAAAAACAACAAAATAGTATGGCATCAATTACTGCATGCATGAACCATTCTGGTTATTAAGGTCCATGGTGTGAAGACAGAAGCCAAGGCGACACGTGTCATTCATAGTCAAGACAAAAGACTGGAAATCTCAAGCGAATCTTCTCTGGACCGACCACTTTATTACTATCATGTTAAAACTTAATTCTGCTGTGTTTTGGATTCTAAATCTTACTCTACAGACGATGTAACAAATAAATTAAGAGTAAGAATTTTAAGTTGTTTAGAGTTTGTTATTTGATAAGTCATATATTGTGTGAACTATATATTTTCTTTTTTAAAAAAAATTGTTACATGAACAAAATATTTCATCTTAATAAAAATTAAATAAATTTATATTAATATTAATTAAAAGATAAAGATTAAAATATCATTATCCAAAAAAATCAAAAATATTTTTCTTACCTCACTTCATTACCTCTTCCCACCATACCTCTCCACCGCCACCTCCCAAATAACCCCCTTCCTAATTTTTTTATCTTTTTTTTTTATCCACCCCCACACCAATTTTTTTATTTTTGTATTAAATGTATACATATATTTTTAGAAAAGTATATTCTACTTGTCACAAGATTTTATTAAAATTAAAAAATTTTGATGCAAGTTATAATTTATACGCAAGTAGAAAAACTACTTTACAAAAATATGAGAAAAATATGTTAAAAAATAAAAATGAAAGCGGAAGGTTAGAATTCGTTTTACAAAAATAAAAATAATGTCTAAATTTCTTTTGGAAGGAGTGGATGATGATGGTAGGGGAGGGGTGGGTTGAAGCAAGAACTTTTTTGAAAAAAAAATTATAAAAGAAATTTCTTTTAAAAAGTTTTATAAAAGAATATTTTCAAAAATAAAATAAAATTGTGGGGGGTGGGGGATGGGTGTACAGGGGAGGAGGTAGTATAAAGGAAATTTCTTTTAAAAGGTTTTATAAAAGAATTTTTTCAAAAATAAAATAAAATTATGGGGGGTGGGTGTACAGGGGAGGAGGTAGTGGAATGGGTTAAAAATTTTAATCTTTTTTTTAAAAAACTTTTTTGAAGATAGTGATATTTTATTTTTAATTTTTAACTAATATTAATAATTTATTTAATGTTTTTCAAGGTAGAATATTTTATTATCTCAACCTAAGTTAAGCCCTCGACGTGACACAACGATCAAAATTCAAAAAAAAGCCCCAACCAGCCTCTTAGCATTCATTGCCTACATAAGATAAGTAAAACACATAAAAATTAGAAATAAAACTAAGGTAGTCTAACAATCTCAACAAAGAATAGAAATAGTATGAAAGACAACATAGACTCCAAAGCAACATCATATGTCTGAAAAGCCTCTACAACATCGATGAGTTATTAGGAAGGACCATATCTAGATCGATGTTTAAATATGAACTAAAATTAGGGAACTCTGAATGTAGGGATAGCCTGTCCCTGGGAACATGATGTAATAATTTGTTGGTTATTTTTGATTTTATCTGTGAAAATTATGTTTTGTCCTTTCGAAAGTTACTTTGGGCCTAATTTGAACTATCTGTATTGTTGGAATTGAAATCCAGAGTTTTAAAAGTTGAAAATATGAGTTTTGACATTTTTAGAAGCTTAAGTTGTTGAAAAAGTGAGTTTTTGTAACATTTTGAGTTTTGGGTGTTGGATCGGAGATCTGTCGATTTCATTAGCTCTGGAACATTGAAATTGGTTTATGAGAAGTCACAGAACTGAATTTCGAGTTAAAATGAGATTTTTAGGCCCAAAGTTGTGTTTTTAGTTGTTTTCGGAATGAAAGTTTAACTTTGGTCAACATTCGGAGTTTGGAAGCTCATATCAGAATTTTGACAGTTCCAGTAGTTTCTGATGAAACTAATGCTAGAAATGGTCTCGTTAAAATTTTTTGAGTTGTCAAGGATAATTTTAGTATTTTGAATTTTAAACTAATTTATTTGACTTGCATTGGTAAATGTATCATGGGGTTAGCAAAAATGGAAATATGCATTTTAGCGTTTTAAGGTTTCATTTGACACTAGGAAGGTATAATGGGACCGTTGAAGCTTGTAAAAATAGTTGAACATGTGGAGTTTTCGTTATTCCATTGAGTCCGGATCGCTATTTTCGATGTGGATATATATTTAGTTTGTGAAATTTGAGTTCCCAATGGACACTGGGGGTCTAACTCTAACAATTATTCTTTGCACTTTTCAGAAAATCCCTCAAGAAGAGTACTCGATCCAAGGGAAGTAGATGCTAACAAGGATCAAACTCCCCATGACCCTTTGGGAGAACAAGTCACCAATGTTATATTTTGGACCACTATGTTGGCATAAGCTATGGTAAACTAAGCCAATCAGAGTATGGTTTCTCCTCTTCCTCATGTGCCTACCTTGACTTCTAGAGTGAGAAATTTTGCTCGAATGAACCCTCCTGAGTTCTATAGTTCAAAAGTAGATGAGGGTATTCAGGAGTTCATTAATGAAGTGCATAAGGTATTGGCTGTCATTGGAGTGACTTTAGAGGAGAAAGCAAAATTGGCAGTATATCAACTCAAGGGGGTGGCCCAGGTGTGATTTACTCAATGGGTGTACGAAAGGGTGGATGAAGGCACGATTGGTTGGAAGGATTTCAAGCTTGTATTTCTTGACCACTTCTTCCCAATTCACCTTAGAGAGGCTAAGATAACTGAGTTTATCAACTTTAAGCAAAACAATATGAGTGTGAGGGAGTATACTTTTAAGTTCATTAAGCTCTCTAAATATGCTTCGTCCTTCTTTGCTGATCCTTGTGCCAGAATGAGCAAGTTCATTTCAGAGATATTTGGCTTGGTCATCAAAGAATGTCAGACTGCTATGCTTCTGAAAGAGATAAACATCTCTTGGCTCATCACCTATGCCGAGAATATTGAAGATGACAAAATCAAGGAGAGAAAAGTAAGGGAGTCCAAGAGGGCCTGGTTTAAATGTGGGTTCTTTAATGCTAGGGCTAGTGGTGAAAGTGGCCCGATCCAAGGAAAAGGGTCATTTCATGCTCCAATTAGAAACTTGATAGAGATAGGATACCATACTTAGAATTCAAGGTATTTTGATACAAGGCTTTCCTAGGTGCTCTATTTATGGGAAAATCATGAAGGCAGGTGTTTAGCAGGCTCTAGTGCTTGCTATGGGTTGGTAGAATTGACCACAAACCGTTAGAATGTCCAAGTATAACAAATAAGGGTCATGGAGGTTGTACCCAAGGATAGGTAGCTCTAGGTGTTCAAGTGCAATAGAGGGTTCTACAAGGTGGTTCCCGATGCATAACAAATTATATGCCCTTCTTGCTAGACAAAAGGTGGAAAAGACTTTTGATATAGTTACTGATATATTAAAGGTCTTTAACTTTGATGTGTATGTATTAGTTTATTGAAGTGCCAGATTATCTTTCATCATTCCTTTCCTTGCCACTTAGTTTGATGTAAGTAATGAAATTTTGCTAGAGCCCTTCTCAGACAATACTCTAGTGGGTGAGTCAGTTGTAGCCAAAAGAGTCTACCAAAACAGTCCTGTGTCAATATTGAATAAATTTATTACTTGTGATCTTATTGACATTGATATGGTTGACTTTGACATTATTCTTGGGATAGATTGGTTGCATACTTCTTATGCCTTCATAGACTATAGTACCCGTAAGGTCAATTTTTAGTTCTCGAATGAGCCAATTTTAGAATGGGTAGGTAGTGACTCAACGTTCAAAGATCTATTCATTTCTTATCTAAAGTCCAAAGCTAAATTTCTACATGATATATACCATATAATGAGGGTTAGGGATGTCAATTCTGAGTCCCTTACTCTTGAGTCGGTCCTTGTGGTGAATGTATCTCTTGATGTCTTTTTTGAAGACTTACCAGTATTCCTCCCTAAAAGGAATTAGAATTTTGCATAAATCTCTTTCATGATACCCAAGCTATCTCTATCCCTACTTATCGAATGGCCCCGAGAGAGTTAAAGAATCAATTGAAATACTTGTTGAAAAAGGGCTTCATCAGGCCAACATGTCATCGTGAGATGCTCCTGTGTTATTTGTGAGAAAAAAGGATGGGTCGCTTCAGATGTATATAGACTATCAACAATTAAACAAGGTGACTATAAAGAACAAGTATCGACTACTGGGAACATATAATTTGTTTGATCAATTACAAGGGGCTAGTCACTTCTTCAAAATTAATCTTCATTTTGGCTATCATCAGTTGAGGTTAACGGAGTACGATAACCCCAAGCTGGCATTTTAGATAAGCTATGGTCACTTTGAATTTGTGGCTATGTCATTTGGGTTGATCAATGCTCTAGTGGTGTTGATGGATCCTATGAATAAGGTATTCACACCTAATCTTGATACATTTGTGGTAGTCTTGATAGATGACATCCTAATCTATTCTCATAATAAGGAAGAACATATGGGTCATTTGAGGGTTGTGCTTCAAATCTTGAGGGACAAGTGATTGTTTACCATATTTAGCAAGTGTGAGTTCTGGTTAAAAAAGGTAGCATTCCTTGGCCATGGAGTATCCAGTGATGGAATTAATGTTGATCCAAAGAAGACTAAAATGGTAAGGACTTGGCCTAGACCATTGTCTCCTTCAAATATTAGGAGGTTCTTAGGTTTGTTTAGGTATTAACCAATGATTTTTTTGGGGGTTTTTCATCCATTGTGGAACCTTTGACCAAGTTGACCCAAAATAAAGTGAAATTCTAAGGGTTGGACAAATGTGACAAGAGTTTCCATACTATTCATCACACCTATTTTGACACTACCAGAAGGTTTGGATGGGTTTATGGTATATTGTGATACTTTTCATATTGGTTTGGGTTGTGTTCTAATGCAAAATGGTAAGGTCATAGCATATGCTTTGAGGCAACTAAAGGTGCATGAATAAAATTATCTAGCATATGATCTTGAATTAGTGGTTGTGGTGTTTGTCTTGAAGGTTTAGTATCAATATCTTTATGAGGTGCATGTTGATATGTTTATCGACCACAAGAGTTTATAATATATGTTTAGTCAAAGAGACCTAAATTTAAGGCAAAGCAAGTGGCTTGAGCTCCTCAGGAATTATCACATGAGTGTACAATATCATTTGGGCAAGGAAAATCTTGTAACTGATGCTCTCAATAGGCTAACTATGGGTAGTATGGCTTATGTCATGAGGCCAAGAGGGAGTTAGTGAAGTGTCACGACTTGAACCTAGGGTCTAGGAGTAACATGGCGAATGGGAACCCCAGAGTCCCAAAACAAGGCTCAAAGTATCCATATTCACACTATCGGGTTGGAAACGCATAATAAAGAAGCTTAAACTCGTAAAGGAGAAGTTGAAAAATATCTCAAAGTCATCAAAAGTCATATTTTGATAATAGAAGGATAGATCTGGACTTCCATGTAGGAGATTGGGTGTATGTGAAGGTTTTACCAATGAAAAGTGTGATGTGATTAGGTAAAAAGGGCAAGTTGAGCCCCCAATATATAGGACTTTATGAGGTTTTGGAGTGGATTTGTAAGGTGGCTTATAGGGTAGACTTGCCATCAATAATGACTACGATTCATCGATGTTTTATGTGTCCATGTTGAGGAAGTTCGTTGGTGATCCAACCTCTATTTTGCCTTTGTAAAGTGTAGAACTTGAGGGAACTTGAACTATGAAGAAGTCTCGAATGAGATTTTGGAATGCCAAGTGGAGGAGCCAATATGTCAAAAGTGCTACATGGGAAGCTGAACCAGACATGATTCGATGATACCTTTATCTTTTCCAATCTACTCAAGCCTAAGGTAATAGGCTTTTCATGCTCAAAAGGTCTAAGTTCATTCATTTCTATGATTTCATGTCATAACATTCATGCATACACATGAAACAGGTTTATAATTAAGTTTATTATAAAGACTTAAAGGTTTTACGATTTGATGTTAAACTTGCATTTTTTGCACTCATGCTAGGTTGTTGATATTCCATTTTTCTCTATTCACTCTAGCTCTTATCTCATTCGAGGATGAATGATCCAAAGAGAGACAATGTAAGCACCCGTACTTCAAAAATGAAATAGAGGCTTAAAATGTTTTTTCCAAAAAAATTGGTCTAGGCTGCATACCAAGCTATCCTTCACAAACAATCCATGCACACCACTGCCAGTGAAGATGGTTGTGGAAGTCACCATTAGAGACTACGACTAGTACTTGAACCTGCGCCATGGGAAGATGCAAAAATATAGGGGGTGAGTATCGGTAATAGGCACCCGGTAGACATCATCGGCCAACTGAGTGAAATACAGTAAATATAAATGGCTCAAATATAGAGAACTGTAGTAAATATAGGAAATCAGAACTGATCAAGGATTAAGCACGTCTAGAGAATCATTAAGCCCCAACTGAGCCAACCCAAGTGGTATATACTAACACTAACTATCGAAACACGAGTAGGTCCAAATCACAAATATCACCGAACAGAGACATAGTGATGTACGCGGGTGCAAGGCTTTATTATCTATGCTTTTACATCGATTGGACCCCTATAAGCCCATAAGGTACACCCACGCACAATCTAACTCACAAAATCACCACGAAACCTATGGAACCACCATGAAACCCAACTCTCAATATCACATAATCAAGGTGTTGAGATGTACGTGGGTGTAAGACCCTTGTGTCTAAGCTTGGACGCCCCCTGATACCCTATAAGCCTAGAGGGTACACCCACGCACAATCAGGGAATGTATAGGTGTGTGGATCCACAGGTAATGAATCGGGTCCTCGATCTGTCTAGTAACCAGTATCATACGGGGCCTCAAACTCCCTTCCCCACCTGGCCTCTTATCGGGGCAGTCAACGAAGGCCAGATGGTCTCAAAATATACATAATGATAGGATATATCCCCTGCGGGAGAAAGAATCCCCTTAATACAATCAATAGGGCCTCAAACTTGAAATGTCAATCAGCAATATAATCAACATGCCCTCAAACCCAAAATATCAATCAGCGATATAATCAATAGGGCCTCAAACCTGAAATATCAATCAATGGCATAGTCAACAGGGCCTCAAACTCCAAATATCAATCAGCGAGGCCTAGCCCCAAATATGTAATCAATGAGGTCTCTAACCCAAAGCATCAATCGATGCTCAGACCTCATAATCGACATTCGTCACTTGGCATCCCAATCGTGGCCACTCAGACTATGAGGCGCATCACCCGAATTTCTGACACTCAGATATGGCCATCAGAGCTTGGAGCACGAGGAGAGTCATCTAGGACTCATGATATCAAAGCAATCACTCACTCAACTAGTCTATCCGAAACCAGAACTCCAAAGTCATATCACGCGCAGAGTAGACATAGGCGATGACATTCCTAATATATATCACACACAGTCCGACCCACACAACTATATGCCACCATCCCTTAGAGAACCCTAGCTAATCCCAACCTCAGGTAAAGATAACAAATGCACAAGAACTACCAGTTGTATACCAAAGCATATATCTCATAGACTAATATAGGGTCATGCCCACCCAAAGCGAAATACACCATGTTCCAGTTAATCACAAGTAGTCTGAGTAATCATGCACAAGAACTAATAGTTGCATACCGAAACATATATCTCATAGATTAATATAGGGTCATGCCCACCCAAAGCGAAATACATCATGTCCCAGTCAATCACAAGTAATCTGAGTAACCATGGGTTTTGAACCCAGAAAAAATCAACTGGGCCTTAAACCCAAGGAAAATAAACTAGGCCTTTAACCCAAGGAATATCAACTAGGCCTCAAAACCACGAGCAATAGGGATATCACAAGTATCTGGAACAACCAAGTCTAGTAGAGTCATATCTATACCAAAATCAGTCCATAGTACGACTGTATTATAGGCATCCCAAATAAATTGGCCCATCAAAATAATATCTATACCAGAATCAGTCCATAGTACGACTGTAATCAACAAACAACCTTATAGCCAACATATTTCAGTAGCATTAGGCGACACATTCTTATAGAAAGGAGTTAGGCTAGCTAGGGTATATACTTGTCACAAAGGCATTAGCTCATATCAAGCCTTTACCAAGCCTTTTCGTAGTTCCACAGTGCTAGAACTCAGCTACTATAGTGATCACAACAAGTACAGTTCAGAACAACCACAACTATCCCAAAATAATCGTAGTTACCCCATATGCTAAGTACAATGACTATCCAGAAAAATAGGTATTAACAAATTATGACAATAGTGTTTAAAAGAATAGTAGGAAATATAACTGACAATTAGTCTCACGACATATATACATATCTACTCAGGAATTCCAACCACAAACAGGATCCCCATATACATGTATTTCAGCTCAGTCTAGAGGTAAGAAAAACCTACCCTACCTGAAAGATGAATCCACACACCCCAAATTAGTCCATGTGAGGTTTTTCTCCCTGACGACCTTCAAATGTTGCTTAGTTATCAAAATATGAGTCACAATAACAATACGGTCGTTTTGGCTATATCTCAAGAACCGGGGAGGCCCATACCAAAAATACCAAACCAACCCCTATAAAATGATTCCTATGTCATCTTGAGTCTATTGCCAATAATTGAGCTCAAAACAAGGCTCGAAACAATAAGAAACGACCCAAAACACATGATATATATAAGTCACCATTAGAGACTA
>DF361453.1:26567-56518 GCA_000787875.1 Solanum virginianum | reverse complement strand
TATATATATATATATATATATATATATATATATATATATATATATTATCAAAAATGTGTACTACAGTAGCTTTCCAGCTATATTTCACAAAAGTATATTTAAATTAATAGAATCCGAGCATACCACAGTGTAGGTCTCGAGGCTCACCCTCAAAAGATAGTATCTAAAAGTAAATGAGTCTACACAAGTCATGAAAGTAAGTGGAATTTTTTCCCCGAATGTGGAGGACTCACCAAGCAATCTTCAACCGAAACATCTAGCTGTATGGAGGAGGAGCGATCGAGATATCACAACATGAAGTTTTCAAAACAAGGTGAACATAAATCGAAGCTAAAATTGCATGGTGAACATAAATCGAAGCTAAAATTGCATTTTTGTACCAAGCGGACCTCTATCAATTAATTCTGACATTATCACAGCGTGCGCCTTGCAAAAACACACAGAATAGACCCAAATTTTACCAAATTTGCACTCAAAATGGAAAAAAAATTGCATATCAAAGTTATAGAAAAAAATTTAATATTATAGCAGGAACACACCAAATTTTACCTCAAACGACATGCCAAAATCAATTTCTGACACTTCTACGACGTTCCTCTTGAAAAAAATACACAAGTTAGTCTTTTGAATCACTCAAATTAGATAAAAAATGACTAAATAATTGTTGTTTGAAGTTTGTCCTCATCACCAACGCATTTCAGGAAAATTACAGATTATATACGTGGTTTCCCTCTTTTGACCAACTTGCTAGGTGGTGCCTTGTGGCTGGGCCATGTTGGTGCGCCCTCTTTTAATTTTCAGTATCCCCTCAAATTTAATTACAATGCTTCGGCCTCATCTGGAGTTAAAAAAATACAATTTATATATGAAATCTGATCGAAAATGATATTCTGAACTTAAAGGTGTGGTCAAAATTTTCATAGGAGGTTGTTTTATTCCAATATGGGTCCCATTTTCCAGTATCAAAATCTACCGAAGGGACCAAACACACTTGGAAGCCCCAAAAATCGAACGCAAGGTCCTCCTAGACCAAACTTGATGTTTCAGATCCAATGATGTGGTCAGAATTTCCATTTGGAGCACATTTCCCAAGGACATTGACTAAAGTCAACTATTGACCCATTCTAGAGGCTAAATCTACAAAACTCAATATAATTGTACCAAACATCTTCTAGCGTAATTGGAACATTTCGGAGCTGATGGAAGTGTCAAAATTCCACTCTGAGACCATTTACTAGGACTTTACCTAAAAAATTATTTTACAGTTACAATCTCTGTTTAACTTTAAAAGTTGTATAATTGCCAAATGATTTACCCAACGACCAAAAATGACCTAGAGGGTAAATACCCTCCTAATGCTATCCTAACTTATTCAAAGTCTTTTAATCACTACTCAAACACTTATACTCAAAATCACTCTTTCAAATCACTCTCAAGCCTTCTCTTAAGCTCAAGTGTAGAATTTATTGAAGAACTCTCAAATTCATGTCAAGTTCATGTTCAATATTTCAAATCTCATTAAGCTATGTGAGATTCATCCATGGGTACATTCCACCCACAGAGTCCAACCTATTTTCTTATTACTTCATCTATTTTCAAGTATGTTTCATGACATTGATTTCAAATGCTATTATTATGATGTAGATTGACTTTACACATACTAGCACATGCATGAATTATGTTCAATCTACATGAATCACATGATTTTCATGAGATTATTCAAGTATACTATCGTGCCCCAAGCCAAGGGCCTAGATGCAACACGGTGAATGAGAGCCTGAAGGGATGAATTACGTTTAATCTACATGAATTACATGATTTTCATGAGATTATTCAAATATACTGTCACGCCCCAAACCAAGGGCCTAGATGCGATACGGCAAATGAAAACTTGTAGAGATCCCAAACAAGCCTCTTAAGCATGCATAACACATCCTTGGTTTCACGGAAGCATAAAAGAGCAATTAACATGTAACACATAATTTCTAAGGGAAACAGGGCTTTGGACTCACGCTATTTGGATGTTATAGAAAAGAGGATGATCATGAATCACATAGCAAATAATTTTTAAGGGGCGAGTAAGTACAACTCATGCTATGGGGGCAATTAGGGACTTAGGACTTCTACCTCATCACCATCATCAAATATTTAATATAAAAAGGGAGTATGAGACTAAGAGGTGTTTTTCATAATACAAAAGAATAAGGAGTCAAGCTCAATCATACATAACCATCACAATATCCAAAAACACCTCTAATCATGAATAGAAAGAGAGCCAAGACATCTCCCCGGCTCACCCTCAAAAGATAGTATCTAAAAGTAAATGAGTCTACACAAGTCATGAAAGTAAGTGGAATTTTTTCCCCGAATGTGGAGGACTCACCAAGCAATCTTCAACCGAAACATCTAGCTGTATGGAGGAGGAGCATGGTAAGGAGCTATGGTTCTTATATGGTTAGATCATGTAGAAAAAAAATAAGTGTTATAACTTGGAATGTACTAAGTATGCAAGGTGCAAATGCATCAAGGAACATAAATCATAAGTAATCAAAATGCATCATCATAAACACTGGATATAGGCTCAATATGTCATGAGAGGCACTTGCCTAGAGGGACATGCATGAAGAATCATTGAGTCACATGACATCATATACATATTGGGAAGGGACCATAACCTACATATAAGACCAAGCGAGCTACTATTTAGAATTCCAATGTTCACTTCATATCAGACAAGGAGCGATTTACTTTGTCAATATAGACCTAACACTATCCTTATGACATGGCCTTTTCAGAAAGTGCCACCACCTTACGGCATAGCTTTTTTCGAAGGTTTCACATTTTATCTTTACCTTATGGCATAACTTTTTTGGTAGGTTCAACAAATATCTATACCTTACATTATTGCCTTTTCACAAGCCTACGTAGGGAATTAATGTCAAAATCCTATGATGACACATAGTTATAGTACCATGAGAGACTACCAAGGTCCTTTCGGTGCTAGGTCACAACCCCATGGAATACTTGAAACATAGTCATAGTTATGACATGCATAGTCTCAAAATACCTTAGTATCATTCTTGGAGTAGCTCATTAATCATAACTTATAACATCAACATTAGGGCTTTACATAATTCTTATCATTCATATCATGTTCATGAGCTCATGACATACTTTTTAGCCCCCTTATTAGTCTCAGCATGCTTATCATACATATCTTGCCATACGACATTCATGACTTAAGAACTTGGCATGCATCTTTACATCAATTCATGGTGAGTACATGTACACAAGCTTAAAATCATGCAATTAATAAATAAATATCATGAGAGGAGTATAATAAAATCCTTAAATATTATTTAAAATAACCCATCCATTAACATGAGAAAACTTGACTTGGGCACCATCAAATCCTCACATAAAAATCATTGATTTCATATGATATTGCATGACATAATAATGTACTAGAATAACCATCATAAAATACTTCATATTATCATCATAAGAATGAGTTCATAAAAATCATCATGTATTACCATAACTTGAGAAATAACAAAGGAGAAGAGGAATGGTTGAGCTTTTCGAGAAAGGGTCTCCATAATCAAACCCACATACCTTATCGACTTAATAAAAAAGAAAAATCTGATTTGGAGGTGAAGAAACCAATACCCTACCTTGCACTCTCCTCTGAAGACCTTGAAGAACTTGGGAAGGGTTTGAGACTTAGAGTGTTTTTGGAATGAGGAGGAATGAGAGGAATCAAGGTTAATAGGGCTAATAAGAGGTCCCTTTAAGGTCAAAATGACCTAGTATAGGCTTAAAATGCTGTGAAAGGTCAAAATTGAATCAGGCCAGATAGGACTACGAATACATTTATGGGCCGTAGTCCATTTTATGGGCCATAGATAAGGGTTTCATTTGATGGCTTTTCAGACTTTCAGAGATCCTTCTCTGATTTACATTCCATGAAATGATCTACGACCGTAAAAGATTTTACGGGCCATCTGATAGTCGTAGATTGAATGCCTGAAAGATCCCAATTTCATCCAGTCTGCCCCAGGTTCCATGAACCAACTTATGGGCCATGCGACGACTTACGACTCGTAAAACCTCTCGTAGAAGTTGACAGTGAAAAATTTTCAAAGCTTATTTTCTTGCATTTTGCATACTCCTCATAGGTGGGGTCGTATATATACTATGTTGATTATAGAAATTATGCATAGGTCACTTTAATTATTATTCAAATGATTTTTACTTCAATAATTATGCATGCTTTCCCTCATTATTATGATTTTGAACTCGATGATTATTTTGAAATTGATGATAGTCAACCGATTATACTCTTATCTCTCATCACATGATCATCCATGCACAATATTTTCAAATAAGCTTATGATTATGAATAGAGGACTTAGGTGTTGACATCCCGAAGGCACAACGTCGTGGCGACTTGCAAAAAATAATTAAATAAAAGAATTTAAAAGAAAAAATAATTTAATTTATGAGTCGCCACCTAATTTTAAGGATAATTAGAAAACCAATTAATTATTTACAAAATAGCTTGCGAACCAAACTTTCTAGGTAAGGGTTCAAGTTATTTCGAAGGGAAGGTATTGACAATTGTGGGTCCCAACTGAACTCATTTTTTCAAATTGAGGAGGAGATACACAATATAACATAAGTATAATAATCACATAATATATACAAATAATGAAGTTATTAGGGTCAAAATGATGTTACTCATTTTTTCAAATTGAGGAGGAGATACACAATATAACATAAGTATAATAATCACATAATATATACAAATAATGAAATAAACAATGATATGAGGAACGTCCTAGTATTTACCTAATGTCAATAATATACACAATGATGAATAAATAAAGAATAAACTAAAATTGTTCCGTCTTTTTTAATGGAGAGACCTCAAAATTCAACGGATAGATTCGTCATTGACCAAGTTTAACAAACAATGAACTTAAACTAGAAAACTTGAATTTTAATATGTAACAAATATGAATATAAACTAACTTTTTTCCGTCTATTTAAATGGGGAGGCCTTGAAATTCGACGGATAGATCTTTCATCGGCCAAGTTTAACAAATAATGTACATATGAATTTAAACTAAAACTTTCAAATTTTAATATATAATAAATATCAACCTAAACTAAAAAAAATTTGTCTTTTGAATGGGGAGGCCTCAAAATCCGATGGATAGATCTTTCATTGGCCAAGTTTACTATACTTTCAAAATTATCTAAATAGCAAAGCAACAAAGAAAACAAATGCGTCACCAAAATAAACCAAAACTCGCCAAACAACTAAAATAAACATAATTAGCTACAGAAGAACTAAACTTAAAATATGAACATCCATTACCAACAGAAACATTAAAGTTCAATATAATATTCTTATAGAAAATGTAAATCATGATTCCAACAAAATAAGTGGTGGTCAAACATGAACATAGTAGACTAATGATAATACTAAATGAATCAAGTAAATAATGACAATATATAATAGATACAACAAAATTCAACAAAAATAACACTACATAAACTAACCAATTTAAATTAACTTAACAAAATATGCTAGACTCAGGAAATAAAAACTAACAGTAACAATAATTATTAGGAACTTAACGAATTGAAGACTCAATGCATGTATTATGTAATGAATGATGTTATGATGATGAAAGAAACATATTTATATGATGTTATGATGATGATAGAAGGAAAGTATGTATACGGTATTCCATGGGAGGTAGGGTGTGACCATCCTCCAACCCATCAAGGGGTTTGTACCTTAGTAACCTATTGAGAGGTTTGTACCTTAATCACCATGGGTGGTAGGGTGCAACAATCCACCATAGTATGGTCCATTTTCACACTTGTATTATAATATATGAAGTATGCCTTTACTACAAGCATCATACATGAATGTCATCTTGTTATATATTAGTTAATTACTTAAATTATGCATATCGATTAGCACTTATTTCTTGTTGCATTGTATCCTACATATTTAGTACATTCAAACGTACTAACGTACACTCTTGCCTACATGATGTCACCATGTAGGAACTGGTGCACAAGTTGATCCTCCTCCTCCTCCATGTGACTAGTTCGGTACTACTCAAACTAGTTAGTGAGTCCTCTAATTCGGGGACTTTAGTCTAATTTTCTCTTATTATGTATTGATACACTCTTCTTTGTTGTTTACTTTAGCTATGAGGGTGAGCCCATTTGCTTTGTCTTGGCCCCCGCTCTATCTATGTAGTAGAGGCGTTGTTGGACATTCTATATATCTATGATATAAGGTTTGACTCTTTTGCCTATTGATTATGATGTTATGCAAGCTTTCCCCTTTGTCCTATTGCACTATTTCTACTTTTATATATCATTTAAATGCTTTTGCGACTAATGATAGGTAATGATAAGATAAGAGGTTTGTTTCGAGTTCCTCATTTGCTGTGTCACGTTTAGGCCCTTCGGCTTGGGTCGTGATTAATGCAATTGAAATCAATTTAAATCATAAGTAAAGGAACCTATATCAATTTAATAAGCCCTAATCAACAAATACTTGAAATTTCTTGTAAATCATGCAATATATATATAATCGAGTTAAATCATTATGTAATAATCATAATTCAAGAATTTTGATAGAAATCATGAAAACCCATAAGATTCATGTTTGAACTCGAAAGAAAGAGAGTTTGGAATTGGGACCCATGGATGAAGTCATACATACCTTGATAGAGAATCTTTATAAGAAAGCAAAGAATTGACCTTAATCCCCCTTGACAGAGCTTGAATCCCTAGTTCTTCAATAGAGGTTCCACTTGAAAGAGAAAATTTAGAATTTTTGGAGATATTTTGAGAGTGAATGAGTTAGAAAGGGTTTAAGGATAGTTTGATTAGAGTTGAGGAGGTTAGGATAGTTATTAGGGTCAAAATGATGTTGTTTAGGAGTCAAATGGGTCAGAAATAACCAAAACACCCTTCATGAAAAACTTACCAAATCTAACCATGAGCCTAATCTACGAGTTGTAGATTGGAGTACCACTCGTGGATCATGTGTTCATCCTATTGAAAAATTGGTCTTTGAATAGTCTCTGAATCTCCATATACGAAACCCTTTCTATTGCTCGTAATAACTTTTACTGGTTGTACTTACCCCTCATAGATGCCTTTAAGACTTAGAAAAATTTCTATCCTTTGGGGTCCAATTAACAAACACACTTTACAGTCCATAAAATGGACTATGGTTCATACGGACCTCGTATAATATCCCTCAATACTTAGTCAAATTTGAACTTCTCAGAGCCCCTTCTACAGTACCTATCTATAAGTCATATAGAGTGACTTCATACTTCAACTCGCAATGTTCAAATTTTTTCTATTTCCAGAATCTCATCTATGTGCCATATTTATGGGTTGTTATTCCAAGTACAGCTCATACTATCGACTAGTAAACTTGACTTGAAGATTCCAAAATTTTACTAAGGTATGGACTAATCCATGAAGCATGTGTATAACCTATAGAACAAATCATGAGCCGTAGATTGGATCGTACTTTCAGTCCAGTCAAAAGTTTTTGTAATTTTTCCCAAATTCCAACTTTTCAACGTATAGAGTGTTACTATATCTCCCCCTTGGGATCATTCGTTCCCGAATGAGATAAAAGAAAGCTTGAGTAGAGTAAAAACATAACCAACAACCCAACATGAATGCAAATGCAACTTAAAGCATCAATTTCATAAAACCATCAAACTTATGTAACAAATATCATTTAAAAATAGTCTATGAGCATGTATATATACCATATCATAAGGAAAATAGATACATAAGGATTTGAAGGAATAGTTCGTATCTAGGTACCTTAGGCTTGAATAGAAAGAAAGATGTAAGGATATCGTTTCATCATGTTTGTTTTCACTTCCCGAGTAGCACTCTCAACTTGTAGGTTTCTCCATATCACCTTGATAGATGCAACTTCCTTATTCCTTAGTCTCTTTACTTCTTAGCCCAAAATCTCAATCGATTACCTCTTTATAAGCCAAAATCTCTCCAATACTCACATCTTTTAATAGGAAAATAGAATTTGGGTCATCTATGAATTTTCTCAACATTGACATGTAAAACACCGGATGTACCATCGATAACTCCATTAGCAAGTCTAATTCTTAAGCTACCTTCCTAATTCATTTTAAAATTTTGTAAGGTCCAACACCTAGGACTCAGTTTATCCTTTTTGTCAAAATGCATCACACATTTCATAGGCAGAATCTTCAGATTGACCTAATCACTTTCATTAAACTCAACATTTCTTTTTCTAATGTTCGAATATATTTTTGCGACTTTGGGTAGCCTTTGACCTTTTCCTTATAATTCTCACCTTCTTCATGGCATCAAGTACCAAATTCAGTCCAATTAATGACATCTATCCAACCTCAAACCATCCCATTAGTGACCTATATTATCTACCATACAAAGCTTTAAAAGTGTCATCTTAATACTTGAGTGAAAAAACTATTATTGTAAGAAAATTCAATAAGAGGTAGGTGATGATCCCAACCACCTTTGAAATCAAGCACCATGCCCTCAACATATTTTTCAATGTTTGGATTGGTCTTTCCATTTGTCTATCGGTTCAAAGATGAAACATGGTGCTTAGCTTTACCTTAGTACCAAGATCCTTTTTAAATAACTTCCAAGAATGAGAAGTGGATTGAGTACAATGACCATATATGATAGAAAATAAAACCCCACACATTCTCATCAACTCTTAGATATAAACCTTAGTATAACCTTGATACTATAAGAAGTCTTCACCATTAAAAAGTAGACTAATTTCATCATTCTATCCACAACCACCCAGATTGAATCAAATTATTTTTGAGTCTTTGGTAAACCGTAATGAAGTCCATATTCACCAGCTCCCACTTTTAAGTAGGAATCTTAATATCTTGAGCTAAACCACCCTATCTTTGGTGTTCAACTTTCACTTGTTAACAATTTGCAGATTTTTCCACACACCTTGCTATGTCCTTCTTCATGTCGTTCAATCAATACACTTCTCTCAAATCTGTATACATTTTAGTAGATCTCGAATAAATAGAATATCGAGAGTTATGAGCCTTATCTAGAATCTTCGCCCTTAAACCATCAACATTAGTAACACACAAGTTTCCTAGGTAATAGATGTTGCTCAACCCCGCTACTCAAAGAAAGTAGGGGCGATCGTCATTAGCATAATAACCCAACTTTAGAGTTTGGTCGAATCCCACAGGGAACAATGTGTCGGTGATTGAGTAGAGCTAGGACCTATGGCTACTAGGTTTGACTTGATAAACGAACACCAAGCAAGAATTTTAATAGATGGGGGAAATCTAAGCTAACAACTACTCCTAAGAATAATTAAGTAAGGATTAATCAGGCAAGGGAGCAAGGATACAGATATGAAAATCAATTAATCCATCACACCTGGCATCAAATTAACTTTGTGGGTAGGCTAGGTTGCTTGTAATCATCCCAGCTAGGGAAACTGATGTTTTGCAAGAGCCAACTATGGCCTCTTAGGCGAGCCACTCAAAGATGCGTCTGACTTGAGCACCTCAAAGAAAAACTCCCAAGACCTTAGCCATTGAGTTCCTTTTGAGGCTCTCAACCTAAAAACCCATGACTATCATGCGATCCGTTGCTTTGACTATACTTGCTAGAGCAATAATTAAAGATCTAATTTAGATTCAAGTAACTACCTCAAATATAAGTTATACGAGAAGATATGGATGAACACATAAAGCGATTAAAGCAATTTAAGAGAAACTCTCTTGATTTTGCAAGTAAATAATCAACTAAGCATGAAAGCATGAGAAATAATCAAGACCCATATATAAACTAACACCCAAGCTTTAATTAAATCTACAAATTTATCATTCAAGAACAAGAAAAGAAAGAGTGAGTGAAGATAAATACAAGTGAGGCCCACATTCTTCAATCCACTCAAGAATTTTTGGAAAACTTGCTCTAAATCCTCACCTTAAACTAAAATCTACTCTAATGCGTGGTTTTCTTCTTCAAAGAGGTATGAATTTTCTTCTCCGTATGAATCTAGTATCAATGTATCTCCTCTCTCAAGAATTTAGGAAGAAAGTGTGTGTATATCATTTTTGGGACTGAAAAATGGTGAAATTCTAGAGCTGCCCCGAAGCTTGTTACTACAACACTCAGCGATCGCGCTCGGCATTCCGCGATCGTAGAGGTTGTACCTCCTTGTGCTCCGCCTTCACGCTAGTATCTAACATGTTTATGCTTCTCTGCATGTTACTGATGCGCCCAAATCTACACTTCAAATAGAATAGTAAAGCGGTCGTTGATCAAATATAGAACTCAATCAGAGTTGACGTCGATCCCACAGGGAATATATGAGAATATATCTATTAGCACCATTTTTAGATGTAATATCTATTCCCGAAATAAAATTCCATAAAGTAAATATGGGGGGTTTGGCTTTTCAAAATAATTAACTAAAGAAAAAAATAAATGAGTGCAAGAACGACTAGATTTCAATCAATTTAAGCGAGGCTAGGATTGTGTTCCCATGACATCTAATGCGATAGCTGAATCTAGTGGTAAACTCGTTTATGATTACGTATATAAGATCTAACAAGTCATGTAATATTTAATTAATCTCTCGATCCCTCTTAAATGCATATCATTCATTACCTTTCAGTCTTAGAACGTCTACGTACTAACCCTTATTATATATCCTGGAATACTCTCACCTTTTGGTCTCAAGTACTTAGACTAGGTTAAAAACCTTGAATTTCCATCATAGAATTCTTTTCCTAATCAAAACATTACTTTCGGGCATGCAAAGAATAAAGGCTTACCCTAAAGCGTCGACTCATCAAGAAAGAAAGTAAAATAAATATTATTATGATATATACGCTAATCAATCCCGAGACTTACCCCATATTCACCTATCTTATTGATTTATCATGGTTGTCACAACCCTAGTTGTGGGTTTAGCCTAATATATTCAAGGAATAAAACCCACAATGATACAAGGAATTTATAATAGAAGACTTACTATAGAAGAATCAATGAATCCACAAGTTACAAGTTTGAATTTGATAAACAAAATCCCAAAATCTTGTGAAATCTCTAGGAAAATAATCTTTTTCAATGTTTTCTAGCTCTAGCCATCCAAGACTAACTAAAAACAAAATGAAATACCTATTTAAATATAAAGAAAACCTAATCCTTATTAAAATAGGAAAAATTCATTGGCATTAACACAGGCTACCACGCGGCCTGTGTGATGGTAAATGGACCATCAAATGGTTCGTGTGGCTGTCCTTAGCCACAATTCGCTTCATTATGTGCTGCTACCTGCTCAGGCAAATGACCCGTGTGAAGTGAGACGGTCCATGAGATGGGCTGTCTGTCGTGCCTTTGCCATTTTCGCTCAACTTCTTCCACACGCCTCCATGTCACGGCCAGTGGTTTATCACATGATCCATGACCCACACCGTCTGTCCTTTCTTTACCCATTTTGCTGGCTTTTCGGTAATGTCACCTTCACGTCAATCACATGGGACATGGATGGCCCATCATACACTCAATGACTCGTGAAATGGATTATCTCTTTCTACTTTGCCAAAATCTTCCAACCTTCGATGGTATCATCTTCACGTCACTTTAACGAGCCTCATAATGACCCATTTGATATCCTATGATCTGTAACATATGCCGATATCAAATAGCCACTGCTATCATCCAAGTGTTAAGCCATGATGGGCCTTACGGTCCGTGTGGATGTACACAAGCTGTGTAGGCCCTTGTGTGCCCACACTTGGGTCTATTTTGGTTCCTCTGTACACTCTTTTTAATCCTTTTTTCTTTCGTGTTCCCATTCCTTCCATGCCTTATTCTTTTTCTCAAAAACAACAAAACAAATATCAAAATAACACGTTTGCTTGAGAACATGCAAAATGTTTTTGTTTAAAGTGTTTTACAAGTCGTATTTCTATGACTCATCAACACCCTCAACTTAGAATGATTACTTATCCTCAATCAATAACAACTCAACCAAACAACGCATAAACACAAGGGTTCACTTAGACAATGGATCGCCCCACAAGTTTTTCAACGCATATTCCCTGCTAACAAGTTCAAGAATGTGCTAACACCCCCAAACGGACCTACACAGATTAAGGCAGACATTATGCATGCATGGTCAGTCCATATATAATCAGGAATAAAGCGACCCTAGTTAAGTTAGCAATCAACTGATGCAAAATATAATGCCCTCACCATAAGAATCACACTCAACATAAGTATGTAAAACAAAGACTGGAATGTAGTCACTCACTCTCAGAAATGACTTCCAGTGGACACACATGCCTCGATCGTGAACTTGTCCTTATTTTCACTACCTTAACTCTTGAATGACCTTTTTAGGATCACGTTAGGACTTTTTTGGCTTGTAACATAGGCTCGGGCTTGGGTGAGGTATATTTAGGATTAAAGTGACTAAACGACCTCTCCTAGACACTTGCTTCAACTCAGCCATTTGCTTTATGGTCACTAACTTTTCTTGCCCCTATTTTTCCACTTTCTATAGTACAGGAAGTGATTTTCATGCTCATTCACTCATTTATATTCTATTTCTTTTTCTCTTATTGCTTTACTCACCTCACAACCCATTTCGTTTTCTCTTTTTATCACTTTATTCTATTCTACACTCATTTTTTCTGCTCTCCCTATACTAGCCACCCTCAACTTAAGCCAAAAGGGTCAAGGTTCACAATATCTTTCTAAAGGACCAGGGCGAACATAAGCCACCCTTAACTTAGGCTTTCGCCCCAAGCGGAGGTTCACAATATCCTTGGAGAGACCAGGGCCAAAATAGAGATAACAGATAGATTGGGAAGGTGAATTTGGGTGATTTCAAAGAAAAGGTCCATTTAGGATCAACTTTTGGTTTGAAGGGACAATTTCATTTGGTTGGTTAATTTTTCTTAGCTAAGTGACTATTCAATAACAATGGCCTAAGATCCCCTCATAATCCAATCATTCAAGTATTTCAGTGGGACTAACCAGGCAAGTTCTATCTCATAAGTATGTTGATGCAATTATGCAATTAGCTCACACACACATGGCACATCTTTTACACTAATTGATACTAAATCACATAGGTATCTCACAAGTGCATCAACGGAATTATGCAATTAGCTCACACACATATGGCACATCTTCTACACTAGTTGGTACTAAATCACCTAGGCCTACTTCATTCATCAAAATACCAACCATACACATATAATACTTACCACAATCATGTAAGTTAGTCAGGCTGAGATGCAAACACATATATACTTTGCATTCTTAACATGGAACATCACAAAGATCAACACAAGGGCTACCCTAGACTTCTATGACACTTATATTTACACAAACAATACGACCTAAACATGCCAATTCTACTAGATAATATAGTTGAGAGAAAACAAACATGGCAAGAAAAACTCTCAAGTGATAGGTTTATGTCCCACCCCCTCCAAAAAGATAGTGTAGTGTCCTCACTACACCATAGCATACTTAAATGAACAGATAAGGGGATAAAACATACCTGGGATGCCCTAGGCATCAGTAGTGTTTATGGGAATGGATACTGGATTCCTTAGATAGGTGGGGTACATGCCTCAAATGGGTGGCGTAGGTGCCTCAAATTAGGCAGGTGGAACACCCCATATCTCATCCAGAGCTGGCGCTGCAGGTATATTGAATAGGTTCATCCATGACTTTGGAGGTAGGGTCGGTACAGGGGCCTGGCACTGCGCAGTCAACTTAGCAATTTGAGCCTTCATACCATTCACTATCTATACCAGATCTTTCATTTCATCTCTAGTTATACTCCCAAAGATGCTGTGGAAGTATCCCTCCAATGTGCTGACTTGGCTTTGCAGGGTGGCAATTTGGCTCCTAAAGGCATCGTCACATTGGTCCACCACCCGCTATGAATGAGACTGATCGACGTGGGGATTTGATCTACTATCTGATCAACAATGGCCCATATCTGCCCCTGGCCCGCCACTAATCTGGCCAAAAACTCATAAGGCCCATATGCGTACCCTTACTGCACTGGAGGAGTTGCACCACTACCCTCGGGATGCTCAAAAGTCATGCCTGATGGTGGGGCGGTGGTGTAGTCCTCAAATGCAAGGGTTGCTGTAGAGGTGTGGATGGGAAGTTGGTCGGGCCCCCTAGAGAACGTATTCTGCTCCTCATGAGCAGATTTTAGACTTCCTTAATTAGAACAATGTTGGCTACGCCATTGGAGCTATTCCTGGTCCAAAAAATAAGTAGTGGGAACACCATCCTATTTGCATAGGGCACGAACCAGGCACGGGGAAGGGCATGCCAGATCTCTCAGATAAAGCTCAGTCCTACATCTCAAAAGTAATGATTCGTCCCATATTTATTCTGAATCTGGACATCAGGCATGCTATAAGAGAAGCATGCGAAGGTTAGAGTGTATTATCATTTCCTATGGGTCTCAACCTGGACCGCACTATCGACTACCAAAATTTTGCGGCGATAGTCATTAATGCTTTGGCGATAGGACACTTGGGGTTTGTAACCCAAGGCACCTTCACCCCCTGAATGGCTATTTGCTCTGTAATCCAGCCTAATAGTGCAGCCCTTGATGACGGATTAGACATCTGCACCGCATCCATAATCTGCATGTGTCTCTCCATAAACTGGGTATCTGGAGGAGCTTGGTAGTTTGGCCCAAATAGGAACCGGTTGATGGTGGTTTTGGATATATTCACTCATGTACCATATACCATTACATGTGACATTGGGGATCTAGTAAGGGTGACCCATCTCTTCACCTTCCTCAATTGGGTACCCTCCACCGAGTTTAGGAGGCTAGCAACATAGTTGGAATAGAACTCTTCAACAATGGCAGGCCCATAGTACCCTGGTGGTTGGGCCATCTAACAGAACTGATATGAATTAAAAGTATCTCTGATTTACGAGACTCTATCCAGTTAGGCCCATAATACCCTTGTGGGTGAGCTATCCAACCGAACTTATGTGAGTCAAAGGTATCTCTAATTTTTGGGACTATGTAAACTTGGTCAGTGATTACCTAAACCTCCGAAAGGACCGATCGCTGTTTGAACCCCCCAGAACCTTTTGTAAGACTGTTGATATAGATGTTTGTAGCGCCTGGGATTGTCTATCGGCCCCTCAGAAAGATAATAAGTGTCTGGGCTATTTTGAGGTCTCTCGTTTGAGAGACTGCAAAATGAATGACCTCGTTATAACTGTCCCAAAGTTTGACCTCATTCTCTTGCTCTTAAGTGTTATGACCCTCAGCTTCCGGAGTTTGCCCCTTCTCATCCTAGTCTGAAGTGTTATCCTATTCTGGGGAAGTTGCCTCCTCCTCAACTCTTATGGTAGGGCCCCCCTCTTCAGACTGGGGGGCTCTACGATGGCCTGATGCATGGGCCTAAGTAGCACGAGAAGTGTGGGAGGAGATATTGCCTCTATAGCGAACTTCGGACCCACTGGAGGAGTCATCACCTGAGTCACTCCTAGCTTTATTGCTGGATGATACAGTTGGGGAGTCATGGAGGGGTGACATAGGCTCATCCCAATGACTGCATCTGACTAATCTGCATCTTGGACCCATAGTACCTGTACGTGCCACAAAAGAATACACATTGTTAGAAGTTATTGAATACACAGGTTGACACACTAACGAGTACTCAGACTTCCCCTGTACCATAAAAGTGACAATAACCCTTAAGAATGGTGTCACCCGGTCTATCATAGGGTCATTGCATTTAACGAACATATGTGACTTAAAATCAAAATTGACTGAAGTAAAGTACTACAGGTGGTACAGTGGCAACGAGACCCTATACAGCCTGTGTAATGCGACATGGTCCGTGAAAGGGCTCGTATAGGGTCACTTGGTCGTTGCTATGACGAATAACATGGCACGGACCGTTACACGTTCCGTGAACCATAACACGGGTTGTTTAGCTAGCAGTCCAGTCCCCTTCATCCCTTCATTGACTGAATATGCACATACACACAAGTTCATGCACTTTCACCTCACTTAACCATGATTCAAGCAACACAATAGCTTATATAAATCCATTTCCCCAAGAAACATGTCAAAAAACAACAAAAATCCTCGCTTTTTATGGTTTAAAATTTAAGAACTCAACAATGGTGGTTTTCACCACTACATGCATGCCCGACATCAACAATGTAAATTATGATGCTTTAAATCAAGAAAGAACTAATCTTTAATTAAGATCTACACATGTAAACACCAAAATCAACATTAGAAGATGGAGAAATCAAGTTCTTACTTAGTAAATAGCAAAGAAGAAGAGGACTTTCTTGAAAAACTTACCCACACTTAGTTTAAGCTACGAATCATGTGATTAATTCACGAATCATCACAAGATAATAATTTGTTGGAATTTTAAGAGAGAAGGTGAGAAAAGGGAAAGGGGAGTAGTAAGAGTTAGAGTGAGAAAGGGAAAGTGAAAAGTGAATTTTTGGGACCAAGTGGGATTACTTAAAGCCTTGGTCAAATAGTTGACTGGTCAACGCTGACTGGACGGGCGGCCAAACAGGTCGTAACACATGTCACGGTCTATGTGGACCATCTGTTGGCCCAACCTTGGCCAATTTATGAACTTACCTAGTCAAGGGGTCATTGGTGCACCTAGACGGGACGTCATATGAACCGTGACATATTGCATGGTCCGTGTGGACTGGCCGTGTCACCCCACTTGGCCAAAAATCATCACGCCATCTGGACGACTGGCCACACGGGCCGTGTCAATGTCAACGGGCCTTGTAGTTTCCCGTGTGGCCTCACTTAGCTCTATCACTCCATGCACTTGCCTAAGTCCCAAATGCAATGCCAGACAGGCATGTACACAAGTTGTCCCACGTCAGACGGACCATGTAGATGCACGTGGCCTTCCACTTGGCCACATTTTGGCTGCTCTGACATCTAATCATGCCGTCCACCTCACGTATGCCTCTGACCTATAAAATGGCAGTTGTACTCACCTGGAAGCATAAAGCAAAAAATAAGAAACTGCATAACATATAAATTAAAGCTTTGTTTTTCATAACTATTATAATGCATGGGTTGCCTCCCATGGAGTACTTGATTTAATGTCGCAACATGATGCATTGTCTTGACTACTCAGACTTTCTCAAGGAGTCAGACCTCTATTTCTGAGGCCTCTTCTGCTGCACCCATATATTGCTTCACTCGTTGGCCATTTACATTGAATCGATACGAGCAAGTGAAAGTAGTCTTCTCTTGATCCTTCGAGGCTATGGATATCTGATTGTAGCCCAAGTACTTGTCCAAGAAGCAGTGATCCTTATTTTCTATTTGTAGTTCAATTGCACCATGGGGAAATACCTGATTGATCATGTACAGGCTAGACCACCTTGACTTGAGCTTGCCTAGGATGAGCCTCAACCTGGAGTTGTATAAAAGTACCTTGTCACCAATAATAAAACTCCGATGAATAATATGCTTATCATGTTGGATCTTTATCCTCTCTTTGTACAATGTTGCACTCTCATATGCTTGGAAGTGAAACTCATCTAACTCATTGAGTTGGTCAAGTCTCAAGTCAGTAGCCTCCTCCCAATTCATGTTGAGCTTCTTTAAAGCCCAGAGTGCTTTGTGCTCTAACTCCACAGGCAGATGCCATGCTTTACCAAACACCAACTGATATAGAGACATACCAATGGGTGTCTTGTAAGCTATCCTATAGGCCCAAAGTGTATCGTCCAGCTTCCTCGTCCAATCCACCCTGGTAGCATTCACAAACTTGGTCAGGATTTTCGTGATCTCTCTATTCGACATTTCAACCTATCCACTAGTCTACAGGTGATAAGGTGTGACAACCTTGTGCTGTCATACTCCATATTTTGCTAGCAGCGCATAGAATACCTTATTTACAGAAGTGAGAACCCCCATCACTAATGATAGTTTTGGGTGTCCCAAATCTAGAAAAGATGTTCCACCTCAAAAATTGGACAACATTCTTGCTCTCATTATTTGGTAATACCACCGTCTCTACCCATTTGGAGACATAGTCCACTGCTATCATGATGTACTTTATTCCATAAGAATTCATAAATGGGCCCATGAATTCAATTCCCCAGACGTCAAAAATCTCTACCTCAAGAATAGGGGTCATGGGCAACTCTTGGTGCTTGGAGATGTTACCCGGTCGATAGCACTGATCATACCCAAGAACCAAGTTGAGGGCATCTTTATAGATGGTGGGCTAGTAGTACCCACATTGGAGAATTTTCTTTGTTATTCTGGCCCTACTATGATAACCCCTCACTGCGGATGAGTGATAGGCCTCCATTATACTCAACATCTCCACCTCTGGAATACACCGCCTGATTACACCGTTAGCATATATTTTGAACAAGTATGGGTCATCCCAGAAGTACCTCCGCACATCAAACAGAAACTTTCTTCTCTGGTGAGGGTTAAGGCCCTCTAGGATAATATCGCTCACCAGAAAGTTAGCAAAATCGGCAAACCAAGGAATTAGGTCAACAGAAGTTGCCAATACCTACTCATCGGGAAAGGAATCATTGGTGTTCAACCAATCCTTCAGTTTTGACTCATCCTCCAATCTGGAAAAGTGGTCTACTACGTAGTTCTTAGATTCATTTCTGTCTAGGACCTCATAGTCAAACTCTTGCAGTAGGAGAACCTATCTGATCAACCGTGGATTAGCATCTTTCTTTGCCATGAGGTATCTCAAAGCGACATGGTCGGTGTGCACTATTGATTTGGTTCCCAATAAATATGCCCAGAACTTGTCAAATGCATATACCACAGCCAACAATTCTTACTCAGTCACTGTATAATTCTTTTGAGCATTATTGAGGGTCTTATTGGCGTAGTATATAGGGTGGAAAATCTTGTTGCGCTTCTGTCCGAGCACAACGGCCCCAGCAATTCCACTTGCATCACACATCACCTCAAATGGGGCAGTCCAGTCAGGTGTAACCACCACAGGAGCGAAAATCAGCTTTTGCTTCAAAGTCTCAAAGGCATATTTGTAATTATCATCAAAGTGGAACTTTGCATCCTTCTCCAATAGTTTGCATAAATGGTGTGTGATCTTGGAGAAGTCTTTGATAAATAGTCGATAAAAACCTACATGCCCAAGGAAACTCCAAACCCGCTTCACAGATATAGGTGGCGGCAATTTCTCAATCACCTCGATCTTTTCCTTATCCACTTCTATGCCTTTCTCAAAAATCTTATGGCCAAGAACTATCCCATACTTGACTATGAAATGGCACTTCTCCCAGTTTAGCACCAGATTAGCCTTCTCACAACGCTGTAATGCCTTGTTAAGATTCAACAGACATGTATAGAAAGAATCACCCACTACAGAGAAGTCATCTATAAATACCTCAAGGGTGTCTTCAACCATGTCAGAAAAAATCGACATCATACAACGCTGGAAGGTAGCTGGGGCATTACACAGCTAAAAAGGCATCCTTATGAAAGCTAAAGTCCCATACGAGCAAGTGAAAGTAGTCTTCTCTTGATCCTTCGAGGCTATGGATATCTGATTGTAGCCCAAGTACTTGTCCAAGAAGCAGTACCACCCTTGACCTGCCAACCTGTCCAATATCTGGTCCATGAAGGGCATGGGGAAATGGTCCTTCCAGGTCCATTTATTCAGCTTTTGGTAGTCCATGCACACTTGCAATCCAGCCACAAGTCTCAATGGGACCAGCTCATTCTTACATTGGCAACCACTGTCATACCCCTTTTCTTCGGGAAACACTACACTGGATTGACCCACTTGCTGTCAGAAATGGGGATATGACCCCAGCATCTAGCCACTTGATGATCTCCTTTTTCACCACCTCTTGCATAGGTGGGTTCAACCTGCGTTGGTGCTCAATACTGGGCATAGAATTATCCTCTAGTTTGATTTTATGTGTGCATATCCCTAGAGGAATCCCTATGATATCTGCAATGGTCTAACCAATAGGTTGCTTGAACTTTTGGAGGACCCTCAGTAATGGCTCCACCTGCTTTTTATGAAGATCTGCAGCTACAATCACAGAAAGAGTGTTGTCAGTATGCAAAAATACATACCAAAGGTGTTGGGTTAGCTCCTTAAGCTCCACAACTGGAGGCTCCTCAATGGAAGGTTTAGCTGGCTGTGTGGGCCTATTTTGCAGGTCTAAGTCCAATTTTCTGGGGACAAATGGCCTGGTTTCCTTACCTTGCAGTGCATTCATGGTGTCTGCATACCTTCTAATACCATCATCTGGGAAGTTTATCAACACTGTTGTTAGTGTGTCTACACTCATTGTTTCCTCAAGCGAGATCTCAGACAGACAATCATCCTCAACATTGACGATAGACATCACTGCCATCTCTTTAGGTCTCTTTATTGCAGCGCATACATTGAACTTCACTTCTTCCGTGCTGAGTCTGAAAGTCAGCTCTCCTCTCTCTACGTCTACCAATGCCTTGTCAGTGGCTAAAAGTGGTCTCTTAAGGTTGATGGGAACCTTAAAATCCACCTGGCAGTCCAGAATAACAAAGTCTCCTGGAAAGATAAACCGACCCAAATAAACCAGAATATCGCATAGAATCCCTACGGGCTGTTTTATCGATCTGTCTGCTATGATTAGCTGCATTGTAGTGGGTGTGGGGGCTTCTCAGCCTAGCTGCCTGTAGATCGCCAGTGGTATCAAGTTGATGCTGGCACCCAGATCATAGAGACCTCTTGCAATATCAAATGCTCTAATGGTACACGGGATAGTGAAAGCTCCCGGATCTTTCTTCTTTTCTACAAGAGATCTTGTGGTGATGGCAACATTATAGTGGTGGAGATTTTTTGGTGGCTCAATTGTGGTTGTCCTCTTCTTAGTCACTAAGTCTTTCATGAACTTAGCGTAGCCTGACATCTGCTCAAGTGCCTCCACTAGAGGAATATTTACTGAAATCTTTTTTAGCGTAGCTAAGATCCTCCAATCTGGACAAGTGGTTTGCTACTTGGTTTTTAGCACTGTAGTTGTACTTTTGAAACTTGCCATCTTCAACCTTCTTCTGCAACTTCTGTGGGAATGGTGTTGGTTGCTTAGGAATGGCTGGCAGAGGTTGGGTTTCTGTTGGTGTCATCTCAGGCTCTTTAGTGACCTTCAGTTGCTGCTGGTGTTACTTTCGCTTCCTTACTCAAGTCATCAATATGTTCTCCACGTGGTTAGGCATCTTGCTTTTAGCTTCCTCCAAACCTATATTAATGGTCACAATAGGGTCAGAGAGTACCTTACCGCTCCTTGTGGTTTCTGTTGTGTAATGATCGTCATTCTTTGGGTTCTGACTAGTGTCGCTCGGTAGTGGCCTAACTTTTCTCTGGTTTATGGCTGCTGATAATTGACCCATCTGCTGCTCTAATTGCTTGATTGAGGTGGAATGTTAGTCGACCAATTGTCGAACATTGGACATCTCCCCTTTTATATCTCGCATCCCTACCTTCGTGGACTCAACCTTATTAAGTACCTTTTCCATCATTTCTTCTGACTTTGAGTTTCCGCCACTATCATTCTGACGCTCGTGGTTCCTATAATTGTCTCTGTTCTGCTAGTTTCCTTGATAGTTTTGATAGTGGTCACCACACGGCCCGTGTGACGGTAGATGGACCGTCAAATGGTCCATGTAGCTGTCCTTAGCCTTCGACCTTGATTATCAGCGTTGTATGGTCGGTAACCCCCCTGGCTGCTTAAGAAGTTTGCCTCTTCGTCAAAGTTGTAGCCTTGTTCATTGTGCCTAGGCATTGTGTTTATAGCTTTTACCTTTTCTGTTCCTCCTAAGAACTGATTTTCCAGCAAGTCTAGTTGGGTCTTCCTGTGTGCCATGTCTTGATCTCGTTCCTTCTCCTTTTATCGCTGCTCCTCCGTCATTTCAAAGATGAGTCCTGAGCAGTCTCTATCTCTAGTGTACCATGCTCTGTTGTTCTTGGCTACTTGCTCTAAGATCACCATGATTTTCGGGAAAGTCCTAGACATGTATGACCCCCCACAAGCAGTATCAACGGTTGGCTTAGTCATAAAATTGCAGGACTTGTAGAAGACTTTCTTCAAATGCTCATGTGTGAGGAGATGATCGGGGCACTGCTTAAGCTTCTGCCTGAATCTCTCCTAAGTCTCATGTAGTGCTTTATTTGGTAGTTTCTTGTGAGAGCCAATGTCATCTGTGATTTTGAGCTATTTTGATGCGGGGAAGAATCTCTCCAAGAATGTTTCCTTTAACTCTCCCCAAGTGTGGATGGAATCATATTGAAGCTCATTTTGTCACTTAGTTGTCGCACCATAAAGAGACAATGGGAATAATCGCAACCTAATTGCTTGCTGACTGACTCCAGGAATCTCAGACGATTGGCATGTTGCCAGAAAGTTGAGGATGTGCTGATTTGCATCCTTAGTTGTTGCTCCGCTGAACAACCCTTTCAACTGCAGCATCTGTAGCATAGTGCTAGTGATAGTGAACTTAACACCCGTGGGTAGTGGTGGAAGTACAATTGCCTTAGTGGTCCCAGCACCCTTATTATCATCATTCTCTTCTTGGGGCGGCTGAGGCATTTGGGGTCTCACATTGGGTAGTGGCACCTGTCTAAGTGGTGCTGCCAGTGGTACCTCATTGCCAGCATTTTTATTATTATCCAGACTGTCATTTCCCCCTATTTGTAGGGTTCATCGCTAATTCTTTTTGTCTAGCTGCTTCGTGTTCTTGGGCATTCATTCTGCGGATTGATTTAGTAAGCTTGGGGTCATTAGAGAACAAGTGCTTCACCCTTGCTTTGGGTTTTTGGCATGCACCGTTGGCTGCCTACCAAGAAACAAAAGTAAAAATAAGAAACAAAAGTAAAATTAGGGACTAGTATTACGAACTGAAAATAGAAACTCATAGACTATTACTTCATCGTATTCTTTGGCAATGGCGCCAAAATTTGATATGCCCTAATTTACACTCCAAATGACATAGTAAAGTGATCGTTGATCAAATATAGTACTCAATCAGAGTTGAGGTTGATCCCACAGGGAATGCGTGAGAATATATCTATTAGCACCATTTTTAGATGTAATATCTATTCTTGAAACAAAAGTGCATAAAGTAAATATGGGGGTTTTGGTTTTTCAAACTAATTAACTAAAGAAAACAATAAATGAGTGCAAGAACAACTATACTTCAATCAATTTATGCGAGACTAGTATTGTGTTTCCCATGACAGCTAATGCGATAGCTGAATCTAGTGGTAAACTCATTCATGATTATGTATATAAGATCTAACAAGTCATGTAACATCTAATTCACCTTGCGATCCCTCTTAATTGCATATCATTCATTACCTTTCAGTCTCAGAAAGTCTATGTACTAACCCTTGTTGTTTATTCCGGAATACTCTCACCCTTCGATCTCAAGTACTTAGACTAGGTTAAAAACCTTAACTTTCCATCGTAGGATTCTTTTCCTAATCAAAACATCCCTTTCGGGCATGCAAATAATAAAGGCTTACCCTAATGCGTCAACTCATCAAGGAAGAAATTAAAACAAAGATTACTATGATATAGACACTAATCAATCCCATGACTTACCCCATATTCACCTATCTTATTGATTTGTCAAGGTTCCTACAACCCTAGTTGTGGATTTAGCCTAACATATTCAAGGAATAAAACCCGAAATGATACAAGGAATTCATAATAGAAGACTTACTATTGAAGAATCAATGAATCCATAAGTTGCAAGCTTGAATTCGATAAGCAAAATCCCAAAATCTTGTGAAATCTATAAGAAAAATAATCCTTTTCAATGTTTTCTAGCTCTAGCTATCCAAGACTAACTAAAAAACAAAATAAAATACCTATTTATATATAAAAAAAACCTAATCCTAATTAAAATAGGAAAAATTTATCGGCATGGACATGGGCTACCACACGGCCCGTGTGATGGTAGAAGGACCGTCAAATGGTCCATGTGGCTGTCCTTAGCCTCTCTTCGCTGCTCATCATGTGCTGCAACACACTCAGGCAAATGGCCTGTGTGAAGTGAGATGGTCCGCGAGATGGGCCGTCTGTCATGCCTTTGCCATTTTCATTCAACTTCTTCCACACGCCTCTACATCACGGGTCGTGGTTGATCATATGGTCCGTGACCTACACCGTCTGACCTCCCTTAGCCCATTTTGCTGGCTTTTCAATGATGTTACCTTTATATCAATCACACGGGACATGGGATGGCCCATCATATGCTCAACGACCGGTGAAACAGACCGTCTCTTTCTACTTTGCCAAAATCTTCCAACCTTCGGTGGTACTGTCTTCACGTCACTTTGATGAGCCTCATAATGACTAGTTTGACATCCCATGGTCCATGACACATGCTGTAGGAATTGCCTTCACCAAATAGCCACTGCCATCATCCAAGTGTGAGACCACGATGGGCCTTACGGTCCGTGTGAATGTACATGAGCCGTCTAGGACCCCGTGTGCCCACACTTGGGTCCATTTTGCCTCCTATGTACACTCTTTTTCATCTTTTCTTCTTTCATATTCTCATTCCTTCCATGCCTTAGTCTTTTTCCTGAAAATAATAAAAACAAAAATCAAAATAACACGTTTGCTTGAGAACGCACAAAAATTCTTTGTTTAAAGTGTTATACAAGTCGTATTTCTACGACTCATCAGTTACATCTCCATGATCATGGCCCTAAAGGTCGCATTTGCAGAGTGTATCTACTGCCAAGTACCATTTGTTCATCAGCTTCCTTTAGCTCCAATTCAGCTCCAATCTTTGATTCTTCTCAACAAAGCCAAATCTAACCCGTATGTAGCTATAACATATACCATCTAAAGTATAATTAGCCTCAAGTTATGAAATTAACCTCACAAAGTCATAAGAAAAGACCAAGAAATGAGTGCAAGTCATGCACTCACTCCCCCTTTTGAGAAAACCTCTATCTTCTTATCTAATACCAACTTTTTCAACTCAACCAAGATAGGATCCATGCCTTGCTTCACTTTAGCCTCCACTATCAAAGATGATTCCACCCTATTTTGTATAAGTACACCACTGCGAACCATTCAACCTCACACCCAAACGAACCAAACAGGACACTTCTTTCGCTAACACTTTCTTTCTATCCTGAAAATATAGAATGTTATCCATAGATACTTTACTAAGTTCATCAGCCATAGCATTTTCCTTTGCCAAGGTGATACTCCAAACTCATGTCATAGTCCTTAAAAGGTTCCAACCCCCTCCTTTATCTTAGGTTTATATCTCTTTGTCTAAATATATATTAAAAACTCTTGTGGTCAGTAAATATGTCAATAGAGATAATGCCGCCAAATCTTCAATGCAAATACAATGGCTGCTTCAAGATCATAAGTCGGGTATTTCCTTTCATGCACCTTTAATTGCCTTGAGGAACAAACAATGACCTTTCTATGTTGTATCAAAACACAACCCAATCCTACATGTGAGGCATTAAAAAGCAATAAAACTATTTGAACCTTCGGGCGATGTCAAAATAAGGGTAGAAGTAAGACGATCCTTTAATGTTTGAAAACTTCTCTTACATTCATTAGATCGTTGAAATTTTATCTTCTTTTGGATCAACTTAGTCCTAGGTGAGGAAATGGAAACAATCATTCAATAAATTTTCTATAATATCCAGCCAAATCCAAAAAGTTCCTAACGTTAGAAAGAGATAATGGTCTAGGACAATTCTTCACAGTCTCTGTCTTCTTTAGATCAACCCAAATACCATCATCCAAAACAATGTAACCAAGAAAAGCCACCTCCCTTAACCAAAACTCACACTTGCTAAACATGTCAAAAAGTTGCCTTCTCTCAATGTTTGTAACATAATCTGCAAGTGATCCTCACGTTTCTACTCATCCCGTGAATAAACTAATATATCATCTATGAAAATTAAACCACCACAAACATGTCCAAATATGGCTTCAAAACTCTATTCATCAAGTCTATAAAATTTACAGGAGCCTTTGTTAGTCGAAATGACATAATCAAAAATTTCAAAATGACCATAGGAGTTCTAAATGCCATCTTCAGAATGTCATCCTCCTCTACCCTTAATTGGTGATACATGGAATGAAGACCAATTTTGTAGAAGTAACTGGCACCTTGTAGTTGGATCAAATAGGTCATCTATCCTTGAAAGTGGATACTTATTTTTGATAGTTACCTTGTTCAGTTGACGATAACCAATAGATATCCAAAATGAACCATCCTTATTTCTTATAAACAATACGGGAGCAGACCATGGGCACATTATGCCTTATGAACCCCTTGTCAAGAAAATCCCTCAATTGTTCCTTCAATTCGTTCAACTCTATTAGAGCCGTTTGGTATGAGGTATAGAAATAAGTTAGGTATCGGGTAGAAAATCAATACCAAAGTCAATTTTCCTTTGGAGAGGAATACTGAACAAGTCATCAGGAAAAATATCGGGGAATTCACTAATAATATGAACCAAATAAAGAGTAGAAACATTGGACTCAACGTCCCTAACTTGTACAAAATGATATATGCACCTCTTAGAAATCATTTTCCTAGTCTTTACATAAGAAATAAACATACCCTTGAACACCACATTTGTTCCCTTCCACTAAAGAATGGATTCATTAAGGACTTGGAATTTGGCCCTATGAGTTCTACAATCAATAGAAGAGTATGATGCATGCAACCAATCCATACTAATAATAACTTCAAAATCGATCATGTCAAGTCCAAAAAGATCATAAGGAAAGACTCTACACGAGACAGACATGGGATAATTTTATAAACTTCCTTAGCCAAAATTGGCTCACCAACTGGAGTATAGTCTGAATATGGCTCTAACAAGACTTAACGAGATATATCAAACTTTATGGGAGGGTTAGGAGTAACAAAAAACATATCTGCACTAGGGTCAAGAAAAATATACATGTTAGATTAAAGACTTTTACAAATTTGTAACCACATCGAAAAACTCCTTCATCTCTTACCTAGCATATACAACATAAAATTGATTGTCGCATAGACCGCCTCCTTAAGCTTGGTCACCTTGTTGCACTTGCCCTCTTTAAGATACTTGACCTTAAGAATGCCCTTCTCTACCTTTGTTAGCCACACTAGGACATTTGGAAATATTGTGCCCCATTTTTCCATAACCAAAGAACGCATTTGTGCCTCTTTGCAATCACCAATATAAAATCTCGATGTTGCCTCTACACCAGAAAAAGAATAGTCTACTTGCCAAAGTAGACTATACACCACTTTATGGGCTCCATTCCAGTACGATGAGTGTCATAGGTGGATCCACTAACATAATAACATGTAGGCACATAGTCCTACAGTAGCATGTAATTATGAGGCTTAAGACTTTATATAAGAACCCCTTGAGTCGATCTCCCACCCTAAGCCTGATTTGGTGATAAGTAGAATTCCATGGAATACATAGTCATGCAATACACATAGATGTCATCATAATTTGTCAAAAACATACTTTTATAGTTTGTAAAAATAAGTATCATAAACTCATAAATCATTTCATGTCATCAGAATAGTCCATCCGCATACTCTCATTAAGTGTTGGTATACTTCCCATCTTGAAATCATTGCATAAACATTAGGGTCTTAAGTCACCCTTGTAATCATAATCATAAGCATATGTTCATATTTGCAATCATATTCATGAAATCATAGCTTAATAATAGGGAATTATATTAAAATATGGGTTTATGGACAATTAAGTGTAAAATCATGAAATTGAATGAAATCTATGTAAGATCAATGAAATTGAAATCAATTTGAAACATAAGTAAAGGAACTCATATCAATTTAATAAGCTCTAATCAAGATATACTTGAAATTCCTTGTAAATCAATAAAAAATGTAAGGACCTGGACATTGTACCACCTCATTGGAGCTTAGAAATTCGGTCCCAAAAAGTTTTGGACCAAGGTGATGCTCCATAAAAGCCCTCACGGTCTATGTGAGGCTACATAGACCATGTGGATCCTCCTTGGAGTGGCTCTTGGCCTTGTATGGTGGTGTTAGAGCTTTGAAGTGGAGTTTTAGACAAAGTGCATGGACCTCACACGGGCCATGTGAGGCTTAACAGACCGTGTAAAGGGTTTTATGGTGGCCTTAGCCTTGAAATTTCACAGATTTGGAATCAAGTGAAGTGGGACGGCCAAGTATACCTTCCGTATTAGGTGGTACGGCCTGTATACCACCCCGTATGGCTTTCAGAGTAAAATTTTTCTAAGTATTGGATCACTATCTCGGAACTCTGTGGTACAGAGGAGTACACAATCTGTATAGCTTAGTATGGATAGTGAGACCAACCATTCGAGTGCTCTCGTCGAATTTTTTCTAAGTATGGAATCTTGAAGCTCAAGATGAGCTCACTTTCAAGCCCTCAATTCAAGCTTATTTATGTTGTTTAGGGCCATTATGGGTCTCCTACATCAAGCCAAGTTCAAAGGAATTCCATTGGTTAAGCTTTTCACTAAAATTGATATAAGGGCTAACTTTAAATGGTCATATCTCTTAGATTAAAAAACAAATGGGTGGTCCACAATCTATCAAATTGAAGCTCTTTGAATTAGCTTTCCAACGTATCTAGTTTCACCTCATTTCGAGTTCGTATCAAGAAGTTATGCCCTCGTTTGTGCAGTATTTTTTTAGATTTGGCCAAATGTGGTATTATGGATGGTTTCAAGGTCCGTGAAACCTTGTACGGACCATGAGACCTCCTCACGGGAGCCCTGGCGAGACATGTTATTTTGTCTTATTAATGGTGTTTTTGTAATTTTGGCTTCTCCTAAGGAACTTTTATGACTTCCTATGCTATCCTAAGACCTTCAGATGACCTAAACTCTATTTCTCATTAAAATTCATTCCTACACTTAGAATTATTCAAATTCTCTCATCTAAAGAAATTTCCTCAAGTGAACCATTAGAGAATAGCTTGGAGTATAAGGAATTAGGTCTTCTTCGTCATCAAATTTCTTCCAATTTATTCTTGGTTAGCTAAGGTATGTGGGTTTAATTCTTGGCCCCTTTCAACCAAGAAGACTCAAACTCTTTTCAAGTGATTTTCATGAATTTAGCCTTACTTTAAATATGAGTTTTCAATATTATTGTTTATTAAATTCAGTTGATGTATGGGCTATGTTTATTTATTAATTTTAAAGTGAATTAAGCCCTAATATGATGAAAAACATTGAAGTTATGAAGTTATGATAGTGTATGTCCCCTTTAAAGCTTGATTTGTGTATAAGTAATCTATATTATGATTTAAATGTGAATTTTACTTATGTTCTTACTTGAATCTCATAATTTATTGTTGATTTAAGTTTGAATCTCTATTACCCATGCTAATCACTTCTCATTCATGACATATGCATATATGACTATAGTTTTTATGAAGTGGATCAAGATCCAACTATGTTTATGTATATGATTTTGATAAGATAATGTTATGACAAGAATGTGATCACATGAACGTCTAAGATTATGGCTCTTTGATTAAGTATGGGTATTTACACTACTATGTTTAGGGAGTATCGATTGAGGTTTGAGGCGGGGTGGGTTACCCCCAAGGGTCCATACTTATTTCTCAGGAAGGTGCTCTAAAGAAGCTATTCCTATGCATGAAAAGTATTCTCGAAGAATGTTTTGGATTTTTAGCCTGTTATGTATGACTATGAAAAATGTAGTTTGACCTTTAAGCCTAAAATACATGTAATAATTTGAAAGTCTTATGCCTCTTTTACAAGCATGTATATATATATATATATATAAA
>DF361453.1:11079-21087 GCA_000787875.1 Solanum virginianum | reverse complement strand
TAGGGAAAGAAAGAAGGACCTTTATATGGTGTTCATTGATCTCGAGAAAGCATATGACAAAGTCCCAAGGGATGTCTTATGGAGGTGTCTAGAAGTGAAAAGTGTCCCAATGGCATATATCAGGGCGATTAAGGATATGTACGATGGATCCATAACTCGGGTAAGAACGCAGGACCAAAACTGAATACTTGGAGTGAAAATTCAGTGTTGAGAGGGATGACGTAAACTTTGATGTGAGGCTTGCCACTCAACCTATCCCCAAGAGAGAAAACTTTAAGTATCTAGGGTCCATAATCCAGAATAGTAGCGATATCGATGATGATGTCACATATTGTATTGGGGCAGTATGGACTAAATGGAGGCTTCCAACTGGAGTATTATGTGATAAGAAGATTCCACCTAAACTCAAAGGTAAGTTTTACAGATTGGTGGTTAGACCATCGTTGCTGTATGAGGTGGAGTGTTGGCTAATCAAAAATACACATGTCCAGAAGATGCATATCACAGAGATGAAGATGTTGAGATGGATGTGTGATCACACCAGGAGTGACAAGGTTAGGAATGAGACCATTCAAGAGAAGCTATAGGTGGCTCCAATGGCTGATAAGATGAGGGAAGCAAGACTGCGATGGTTTAGACATATGCAGAGAAGGAGTACCGATGCTTCTGTTAGGAGGTGCGAGAGGTTGGTTTTAGGAGCCACACGAAGGGGTACAGGTAGACCAAAGAAGTACTAGGAGGAGGTGATCAGACATGATATGGCGGAACTTGATCTCATTGAGGACATGGCCCTAGATAGAAAGAAGTAAAGGTCGCGAAATAGAATAGTAGGCTAATTGGTTGGTAGGGTTAGGTAGTTATCTAGTCATGGGGTATAGTAGGGTAGAGGAGTTGTAGTATTTTATAACATGTGTTGTCATTATTTGTTGTTTATGTGGTAATTGTATCATATTTACGTATTGTCATGTGCTTTTGGTTATTAGTCAATTTTTGTTATTCCTTTTCTTTTACTTTTTGTCATATCTAGTTTATTCTGCTTATGGATTTTTGAGATGAGGGTTCCCGGGAAATAACCTCTCTCCTTCTATGAGGTAGTGGTAAGGTCTGTATACATTCTACCCTCCCCAAACCCCACTTGTGGGATTCCACTGGGTATGTTATTGTTGTATAATTATACATACTTAATACATTATTTATAAAAATAATTTTTATTTTTAATCTGCTTATGAAAGCATGAATGCTCAAATGAGAACAGTTATCTTATTGATTGTATGTATATGAATGTCTATGATAATTCTTGGTGAAACTAGAAATGCCACTAGCTCTTTCTTCTAGGCTAAAAAGGTTAATTTTTAAACTTATTTCATTTATAACAATTCTTGGAGGAACTAGAAACGTCATTAACTTTTTTTTCTAGGTCAAAATGGTTAATTTTGAAACTTTTTCATAGTAAATTTAGTGATTGAAAGTTCTATAATATCAGTCGTTCTAACTATTTTTCATTTTGAATAGATTGTTGTCAGTTTTTCTTTATTTTAAATGTATCATTTCTTTTATTTTTGTGTATGGTTAATAACCGAATAACCGAACCAAACCAAACCAAAACCGATAACAACCAAATCGATAAATGTTTATTATAATTGGGTTGGTTTGGTTTTGAGAATTCAAAAATCAATCTAAGTTGGTTTGGTTTTAGTTTTGACCCATAATCGACCTAAAATGACCCGTGAACACCCCTACTCACGGTCCATGTGAGGCTATACGGACCGTGTGGAGCCTCCTTGGACTGACCCTAGGCCTTGTATGGGGTATTGGAGCTTTAAAGTGGAGTTTTAGACTAAGTACATGGACCCCACATAGGTCATGTGAGGCTTCACGGACTATGTAGAGGGCTGTGTGGTGTCCTTAGCCTTGAAATTCCACAGTTTTGGAATCAAGTAAAGTGGGATGGCAAAGTATACGGTTCGTATGGGGTGGTACAGCTAGTATACCTCCCCGTATGGCTTTCGAAGTGATATTTTTCTAAGTATTGGATCACCGTCTTGGAACTTTATCGCGAAGAATTTTCTAAATGAAGTAGTACGAAGGAGTATACAGTCCATATAACTTGGTACGAATCGAGAGACCAACAATTTGGGTGTTTTCGTTGAATTTTTTTCTAAGTATGGAATCTTCAAAAGCTCAAGCTAAGCTCACTTTCAAGCCGTCAATTTAAGCTTATTTATGTTGTTTAGGGCCATCATGGGTCTCCTACATCAAGCCAAGTTCAAAGAAATTCCATTGGCTATGCTTTTCACAAGAACCAATAGAAGAGACAACTTTAAATGTTCATATTTCTAAGCTCAAAATGAACTGGGTGGTCGACGACCTATCAAATTGAAGCCCATTTTCGTAAAGCCTATTTGTTCAGTGTTTTCTGAGATTTAGTCAAGTGTGGTATTATGGGATGGTTTCGGACCGTGAAACCTTGTACGGACCGTGAGACCTCCTCACGGGACCCCTGGCAAGACATGTTATTTTGCTTCGTTAATTTTTTTTTGTAATTGTGTCTTCTCCCAAGGAACTTTTATGACTTCTTATGTTATCCTAAGACCTCCAAATGACCTACATTTAGAATTATTCAGATTCTCTCATCTAAAAAGCTCCCCTCAAGTGAACCATTGGAGATTATCTTGGAGCATAAGGAAGGGTCTTCTTCTTTATCAAATTTTTTCCTATCTCATCTTGGTTAGCTAAGGTATGTGGGTTTGATTCTTAGTCCCTTTCAACCAAGAAGACCCAAACTCTTTCCAAGTCATTTTCATGAATTTTAGCTTACTTTAAACTTGGGGTTTTCAATATTTTTGTTTGTTAAATTCAATTGATGTATGTGCTATGTTTATTTATTGATTTTAAAGTGAATTAAGCCCTAATATGATGAAATGTATTAAAGTTATGAAGTTATAAAAGTGTGAAATTTGATTGAAGTATGAACTATGCTTTATTATTTATTTTATGTTGATTTAAGCCCTAATATGATGAATTACATCGAATTTATGAAGTTATTAATGTGCATATCCCCTTTAAAGCTTGATTTGTGCATGAGTAATCTATATTATGATTTAAATGTGAATTGTACTTATGTTTTTACTTGAATCTCATAATATACTATTGATTTAAGTTTGAATCTTTATTACCCATGCTAATCTCATCTCATTCATGGCATATGCATACATGACTATAGTTTTTATGAAGTGGGTCAAAATCCAACTATATTTATGTATATGATTTTGATGAGATTATGGTTATGACAAGAATGTGATCACATAAATGTCTAAGATTATGTATATTGAGTAAGTATGGGTGTTACATCACTATGTTTAGGGAGTATCGATTGAAGTTTGAGGCGGGGTGGGCTATCCCCAAGAGTCCATACTCATTTCTCAGGAAGGTGCTCCAAAGGAGTTATTCCTATGCATGAAAAGTATTCATGAAGAATGTTTTGGATTTTTAGCCTATTATGCATGACTATGAAGAATGTGATTTGGCCTTTAAGCCTAAGAATGCATGTAAATGATTTGAAAGTCTTATGCCTCTTTTACAAGTATGTATGTATGTGTGTGTATGTGTGTGTGTGTGTGTGTATTCTAGTTAGATAATGTCCTAGCACCGAGAGGACCTTAAGATTGAGGCTCATCCCGTTAGTGAAGGTATGACCCGTTAGAAATGAATCTCATTGTCCCATAACTATATGCCTAACATAGGTATATGTTTATGCCCCAAGGGGAAAGAAGGAGAAGAATGTTGAGGATCTACCTTTGGCAAATAAGTCACCTCTTTATCCATTGTCGGGTAAACGGCGGAGTTCCAAGTTATAGCTTACTTGGTCTTATGTCGATTATGGTCCCATCCTCAATATACATGAAGTATTTTTGCATTCATGCATCATATACCTCATGGCATATTGATATCCTACTCTCTTGTTATATGATTCTTTCTATATATGTGCCCTTGTCATCTAACATTGAATGCAGGTTGGATAAGTCATATGTATTGCATGTCCGCATACTTAGTACATTCAAATGTACTAACACAGACTTTTTGCCTACATGATCTAACCACGTAGGTACTGGAGACTACTTTCATTCACCATTTGAAAGCTTAATCAGATTTGAGACATTTGTTGTGGTGAGCCCTATCTTTCAAGGACAAGTAACCATTTCTCCACCTATGAAGCCTTGTTTATGTTATTTACTTTGAGGGTGAGATCGGGACATGTCTTGGGCCCCGTCCTTTCTTATGACTAGAGGCATTGTTGGACATCTTGTAGACTTTTGTTAGATCTATATGTTGTGTTGTATTTGGAGCCTTTGGTTATGGTTATCCATTAGATATGGCTATTATGGGTTGATTATGAGAATTATGATAAGTATGTATGTTATGTTGTGGAAGATCCTAAATCCTGTATTGCCCCCATAGAGTGAGTTATACTTACTCATCCCTTAGTCTTTATGTGCTATATTTTATGTGAATCCATATTAATCCATATCCCTTTGATGTCCCCATAGCATAAGTCCTATTTTTCCATCCCTTAGAACTATGTGTTTATTATTCCCTTATGTGCTTCCGGACCGATGATATGTGGATGGATGCTATGAGGCTTGTTTGACGACTCTCAGGTTTCTATTTACCATGTCACTCCTAGACCCTAGGTCCGGGTCATGATACAAAATCATGAAATTCATGTAAATAATCATAATTTATATATGTAATTAAGTGAAATTATCATATAATAATCATAATTCAAGCATTTGGATAGAAAATATGAAAACCTATAAGATTCATGCTTGAACTTAGAAAAATAGTTTGGAATTGGGATCCATGGATGAAAGTACTACATGGATGAAGCCTTAGATACCTTGAGAGAGAAGCTTGATAAGAAAGCAAATAATTGACCTTAATTCCTCTTGGCAAAGCTTGAATCCCTTGTTCTTCAATAGAGGTTCCACTTAAGTGAGAAAACTTAGAATTTTTAAGAGATTTTGAGAGTGAATGAGTTTAAAAAGGTTTGAGGGTAGTTTTATTAGAGTTGAGGGAGTTAGGGTAGTTGGTAGGATCAAAATGACATAGTTTAGGAGTCAAATAGGTTGGAAATGACCAAAAAGTTCTTCATTGAAAACCTGTCGAACCTATCCATGAGCCCAATCTATAGGTCATAGATTGAAGCATGACTTATGTATGATGGTTTCATCTTGTTGAAAAATTGGTCTCTGAATAGTCTCTAAAACTCTATGTACGTAGCCCTTTCTACGGCTTGTAATAACTTTTACAGATCATACTTACCACTTGTAGATGCCTTTTAGACTTAGGAAATTTCTATCCTTCAGGATCCAATTCATGAACAAATTTAGTGATCTATAATACGAACTATGATCCATAAGGACCTCTTGTAATATCTCCCAATACTTAGTCAAATTTAAACTCCCCAGGGCCCCTTCTACAATACCTATCTATGATCTAGATTCCCAAGTATGACTCATAGAGTGACTTCGTACTTCAACTCCAAGTGTTCAAAATTCCAAGTTCCAAAAGCTTTTCTACAACCCATATTTACGGGTCGTATTTCCAAGTATGGCTCATACTGTCTGTTCATAAACATGACTTCTAGATTTCAAATGTTACTAAGGCATGGATCCAACCACGAAGCTTGTCTACAACCCGGGGAACAAACCATTAGCCATAGACTGGCTTGTACTTTCAGTCTAGTCCAAAATTTTTGCAACTTTTCCCAAATTCCAATTTACCTACGCACTGGGTGTTACAATAGCATACTTGGAGAAATCTTATTTAATTCATTTAAATTAAGAGTAATTCATACAATTTCAATGTACAAACATAATCTACATCATAATAATAGTATTTGAGATCAAAGTCATGAAAATCCAAATTTGATCATACTTGAAATTAATGAATTTGTAGGAAACTAGGTTGGGATCCATGGGTAGAAGGTACCCATGGATGCAACCTACATACCTTTATGAGAATTGAAGGAATGGAGATGAACTTGGCTTGAATTTGCTAGGTCTTCAATGAATTTCATCACTTGGAGTAGAGATGAGACTTTTAGAATAAATTGAAGAAGTCAATTTAAGTCTAAATGTTTGAGGCGTAATTAAAAGTCCTTAGATAGGTTAAGGTGATATTAGAAGAGTAATATAGCCTAGAAACCACACTAAAATGTAATTAGGAACTAGGTAAATGACATTAATGCCCTTAAAAATCATACTTCAAAACAAGATGCACCCCTACACAAATGCACCACCATGACCCTTGGTGTGCACTATGAACTGTGGTATGCGTCATGGTGGAGTGCCTCAAAACTGTTTTGGGAGGTGGCTTGGGAAGGTGCCTTCCATAAACCATGGTGGGTTCTGTGGTGAGCCACTACTCCAAGGCAGTCCCCACCTTTCCTTCACATTATCGAGTGGTGTCACTCAAGGCCTTCACGATCCATGAAGAGTCTTTGATGAGATACCTTTAAGGATTTTCAGGGATTTTTCAATCCAAGACTTGTTTTTGACTTCCAACATCTAGGGCCTTACATCTCCTTTTTGGTATCATTCATCTAGGCTTGAGTAAAGTGAAAAAGATAAGGGTATCACGCATCATATTCAACTCCGCTTTCCATGTGGCGCTCTCCACTTGTTAGTTTCTTTAAAGTACTTTAACCTATACAACTTCTTTCTTATGTAACTCTTCACTTGCCATTCTAAAATCCCAATCAAAACTTCTTAATAGGTCAAGTTCACCCCAACTTCATCATTCATCAAAGGTATAATAAAGCTCAAATCACCAATGAACTTTCTCAAGATGAACGCATGAAACACTGGATGAACCATAGCCATTTCTGATAGCAAGTCCAACCTATATGTCACCTTACCAATTTGCTCCAATACCTCATAAAGTCCTACATAACAATGACTTAATTTGCCTTTTTTATAAAACCACATCACATCGTTCATGGGTGAAACTGTCATGACCCAAGTTAGACCCTGTGTGTAACATGGCGAATGAGATCCCAGAGAGAACCCCAAACTATTCTTCTTAGAATATCATAGCCATTCAAGGTAAATAATGAAGACAAATAGGTGGAAGCCAAACATAATCATAAACTGAAACATGAAAGTCATAAGAGGTACAAACCAAAGATTATACACCATGTCTAGCAAGCCACTAAATCATAGACTGGGCAAGGCCTAAGATATGTCCCTAGTTCACTCTCAATGAAAACAAAAGATAGTCTTAACATAACATATAATATAGAGAAAAATAGGTTCCATTTTTGAAGCATGAGGACTTACCCAATTTGACTTTAAAAGCAATATGGATCTAGCCATGAGGATGAGGAGGAGGATAGTAACCTCCACCGATATTGTGATATAATTTAGACATAAAGTATACGTTAGTACATTTTAATATACTAAGTATGCGGGCATGCAATACAATATAAATATATAATATCAAAATAACATAATAGTGATACATGAGCAAGGGCACATGTATGGAACCAAAGTAGAGAAAGAATCAACATACCAATATTTCATGAGTGTAATGATGCATGATATAGTTGTCCATAAACATATATGAAATGTCACCATAATCGACAATAAGACCAAGCGAGCTATAACATGGGATCCTTGTGTTGCCCCTACATTAGAAAAAAGGAGTCTACTTGTCAAGGTAGAACTCTATATGTCATATCATAGGATATATGGATCCATTTGTAACCTATTTTAGGCGCATCGTAATTCCTGTAGTGGCATGTAGTTATTGGATGATTGAATCTATCAATGTCCTCTCTATGCTAAGTCAACATACTATCGAATACATAATATATATGTATAGTCATGCTTATCGTCAATTATCATAGTTCATCATGAATCATCATGATTCATACTTGTACATCATTATTGTAAACTTGATCATAGTCTCATAGTTCAAAACATCGTGTATAAGAGTAAATCATTTCATACTAGGGTCCTAGTTGCCTTTAGGAATCTTGAATTTTCTTATCGAGAACCTAGGTCAACCTCAAGGTCCTAAATTCCCTACCAGGGTCCTCGATCGCCTCTTGAAATTTTAAATCTCCTCATGTGGACCTAAGGTCAACCTCAAGGTCCTTAATCCCCTAATCATAGCATACTAGGGTCCTAGGTCATTTCTCAAAATCCTAAATCTCCTCGTTGAGATCCTTGGTCAACCTCAAGATCCTAAATTCCCTATTAAAGTATACTAGGATCCTAGGTCACCTCTTAAAATCTTGAATCACCCCGTCGAGATCCTAGGTCAACCTTAAGGTCCTAATGTTGACACCCAATTTTGGCCTAACATTTTAAAAGTTCATATTTGTATATTATTATTTTAGTTTATTGTTCAATTATTATTTTTGTGTTAAATTTCATGTTTTTGTTTATTTTATTTATGTATTTTTTTTTATTTATTTATCGTTGATTATATTTATTTTGTTCATTTTAACATTTTTAAGCCAGTGTAGTAATTCATTTTTGTTCTTATCCAGATATAATTATATTTGTATGTTTAATTGGCCCACAATTTGAGCCCACATCTTTTTAGCCCATTAGGTTTAGGTTATAAGGTGTATATAATTTTTATCACAATAATTGTGTAAGGCAGATTCCTAATTTGAAAAAAATTCTAAAAAAAAATATCTCCTCTTTCTTTTTTATTTTTCTGGCACTCCTCGCCAGAATTCGGCGAAAATTTTGGTCACCATCTTCATCCCCAAGCAACCACCATGGCTGCCACCTCTCTCTCCACACCTTCCCCATCTCTGTCACGACAGCCACCCATCTTCCCTCTCTTCCACACCAGGAAACCACTCCTCAAACAACCTCCGAATCCCCATGAAGATACCACAAAGAAACCCACAAGCAGCGACCAAATGCACCATGAAAACTAGCAAATACCCTCATCAATGACCCAATAAAAAATAACCAAACCTCCCACCCCATTTTCCTCTTCATCCCGTTGAGCTTCCACTACCACTACGCCCCATGAACCAGCAACAAACAACAGCCAAAACACCTGAAAATGAACCACCATTTCAACCAAAATCCACCCAAATCAATCTACAAACGTAGCAAAAACCAACCCATGAGACCCCACCAAAACCCCCCACCTGAACCACCAAACACCCCAAAATCCATCATTAACAGCCTCAAATTAGCAACCAAACCTCCCACAAAATGACCCCAAATCAGTCCAAATCTCACCTGAAAACACCACCTAAATAGTCCTATTTCGCCACCAAACACACCCACGAAATCAGCCCCTTAACCCACCGAACAACCACTGACCAAAATGCCCTAAACAACCCATGAAAATCAGCAACCAAAACCCCATTTCTACCCCCAAAACGCAATAGCACATAGACAAGAGACCCGTCCAAAATCACTAGTAAAAACCACCCTTCAAGCCATTGGAAAGCAACCGAAATTCTTCTCCGGTGAGGCACAATAGTGACAACAAACCAACAAACACACCAGCAGCTCCAAAGCTCTGGTGAACCAAAAAAAACACATTGTTGCTTCATAATGGTAAAGTTTCAAATCTCACTTTCATACCTTTTCTTGTTTCTGTTTGTTTGTTTTAATTTTATTTTAAATTTTGATCAATATTTATGAATGTTCATATTTTAAGTTTAGTTCTTCTGTAGCTAATTATGTTTATTTTAGTTGTTTGGTGAGTTTTGGTTTATTTTGGTGACGTATTTGTTTTCTTTGTTGCTTTGCTATTTAGATAATTTTGAAAGTATAGTAAACTTGGCCAATGAAAGATCTATCCATCGGATTTCGAGGCCTCCCCATTCAAAAGATGAATTTTTTTTAGTTTGGGTTGATATCTATTATATGTTAGAATTGGAAAGTTTTAGTTTAAATTCATATGTACATTATTTGTTAAACTTGGCCGATGAAAGATCTATCTGTCGAATTTCGAGGCCTCCCCAAA
>DF361453.1:0-11064 GCA_000787875.1 Solanum virginianum | reverse complement strand
GGAAGTTTTAGGTTAAATTCATATGTACATTATTTGTTAAACTTGGCCGATGAAAGATCTATCTGTCGAATTTCGAGGCCTCCCCATTTAAACAGACGGAAAAAAGTTAGTTTATATTCATATTTATTACATATTAAAATTCAAGTTTTCTAGTTTAAGTTTGTTGTTTGTTAAACTTGGCCAATGACGAATCTATCCGTCGAATTTTGAGGCCACTCCATTAAAAAAGACGGAACAATTTTAATTTATTCTTTATTTATTCATCATTGTGTATATTATTGACATTAGGCAAATACTAGAACATTCCTCATATCATTGTTTATTTCATTATTTGTATATATTATTTGATTATTATACTTATGTTATATTGTGTATCTCCTTTTCAATTTGAAAAAATGAGTTCAGTCGGGCCCCACAATTGTGGATTCTGAAGGGTGATAATACCTTCCCTTCGAAATAACTTGAACCCTTACCTGAAAAGTTTGGTTCGCAGGCTATTTTGTAAATAATTAATTGGTTTTCTAATTATCCTTAAAATTAGGTGGTGACTCATAATCACGACCCAAGCCGAAGGGCCTAAACGTGACACAGCAAATGAGGAACTTGAAACAAGCCTCTTATCTTATCATTACATATTATTGGTCGCAGAAGCATTTAAATGATATATAAAAGTAGAAATAACGCAATGGGACAAAGAGGAAAGCTTGCATAACATCATAATCAATAGGCAAAAGAGTCAAACCTCATATCATAGATACATAGAATGTCCAACAATGCCTCTACTACATAGATAGAGCGGGGGTCAAGACAAAGCAAATGGGCTCACCTTCATAGCTAAAGTAAACAATAAAGAAGAGTGTATCAATACATAATAAGAGAAAATTAGACTAAAGTCCCCGAATTAGAGGACTCACTAACTAGTTTGAGTAGTACCGAACTAGTCACATGGAGGAGGAGGAGGATCAACTTGTGCACCAGTTCCTACATGGTGACATCATGTAGGCAAGAGTCTACGTTAGTACGTTTGAATGTACTAAATATGTAGGATACAATGCAACAAGAAATAAGTGCTAATCGATATGCATAATTTAAGCAATTAACTAACATATAACAAGATGACATTCATGTATGATGCTTGTAGTAAAGGCATGCTTCATAGATTATAATACAAGTGTGAAAATGGACCATACTATGGTGGATTGTTGCACCCTACCACCCATGGTGATTAAGGTACAAACCTCTCAATAGGTTACTAAGATACAAACCCCTTGATGGGTTGGAGGATGGTCACACCCTACCTCCCATGGTGCCAAGGTACAACCCTTGATAGGTTAAAGGATTGTTATACCCTACCTCCCATGGTGATTGAGGCATACCCCTTAATTGGCTATGGTAAATTCAACACTATATAGAGAAATACCGTATACATACTTTCCTTCTATCATCATCATAACATCATATAAATACATTTCTTTCATCATCATAACATCATTCATTACATAATACATGCATTAAGCCTTCAATTCGTCAAGAAATCGTAACCGGATATTTTATCAAATACTTGGCGGGCATGTAGTGCTAATGTAAAACCATGCAAGAAAATCCATTATAAAACCATCAATAACCACCTTGCAACACCCTCAAGCAATATACATCAAGACCTCTTCTCAAACCTTACAATAGATCCAAGATTTTTAGCTCAAAACATAGTAAAACAGTCACAAATTCATGTAGTTTTAACATAGTTCATAGACAAGTTCATACTAGTAAACCCATTTGTAAAATCAACCTTAAATCATGCAAATTGAGTAAAAAGGAGGTTAGGGCACCATGGGTGAAAGGACCCAATGGTCGAAACTCACATACCTTAGTTTTGGAGAAACTCTTGATGAAGATTGAAAATGGAGACTTGAAGCTTGAAGGAAAATCCTTAGTTGCAGATGAGGGTTTGAGACATGAATTTAGGAGTGAAAATTTTGGATAACTATTTAAGTGAGTATTGGGGAATGTTTAGGATGATATGAAGGTGAAAAATGGTTAAGTATGGGTATTTTTACGTTTGGGGACACTTACGCCCAAGACTTCAAAGTCTTAGACCACAAGGAAAATAACTAGACAGAAAAATATATATGTCCGCATTGCGGACAGGACATAAAAATGAATTCCCTTTATCTTGGTGCGTCGCGCTCGGGGGCGCAAAAGCTCTCTAGAAATCGCCACTTGGAAAATTAAAATTGCTAATCGTTTGCTCTAAAATCGGGGTTAGATCTTTTTTCCCCTAATTTTGAACCCTTGAACAAGAATATAAAGTCAGACTTTTAATATCATGCACGAATTTTGAGATATATAAAAATTACAACTCCGAGCACTTCTGAGGCACATTTTCAAGCACTTTTGGGGTCGTTTCAATATCTCCCCTTGGGAACATTCATCTCCGAATGTCAAAGAGTTGTATATGAGATGTATAAATATGATAATTTCATCCTACATATAGATGCAAAAATGCACTTAAACATTATTTCAGAAACTTCATCATAAGTGTAAATTCATCATAAACTTGTTAATTTAAACAAGAACATATACAATGACATGGGCTGAATTTAAGACTTAAGATCAAATAAAGGAAATAGATCAATACCTTAGGCTTGAGTGTCAACATATCTTGGACTTAACTTCCCTTTTTTACCAAAATGGACCACACATATCATTGGAGAAACTTTTAAATGAACCCAATCACCTACTTTGAATTCAAGGTCTCTTCTTCTCACATGCGGCTTAAGATTTTTGACAACTCTGGGCTGTTATTAACCTTTCCCTAATCATCCTAACCTTCTTAAGAGCCTTCATAACCAGATCTGGTCCCAATAAAGCCACCTCTCCAACCTCAAACCAACCAACTGGTGATCTACAATGTTTCCCATAAAGAGCCTCAAAAGGAGCCATACCGATACTAGAGTGATAACTATTATTGTAGGCAAACTCAATCAAAGGAAGATGGTCATCCCAACTACCCCTCAACTCCAATACACAAGACCTTAGCATATCCTCAAATGTTTGAATTGTCCTTTCAGCTTGGCCATCCGTCTGAGGGTGAAAGGTCGTACTATGGTGAACTTTTGTACCAAGACCTCTTTGAAAAGACCTCCAAAAGTGTGAAGTGAATTGCGAATCATGATCTGATATGATGGATGAAGGAACCCCATGCAACCTTACTAACTCATTGATGTACAACCTTGCATACTCTTCAGCCCCGTATATGGTCTTAATCGGTAGAATGTGAGCCGATTTTTCAATCCTATCAACCATAACCCAAATAGAATCAAAACTTTTTCTAGTCTTGGGCAACCCAACCACAAAATCCATATTAATCACTTCCCACTTTCAAGTAGGAATCTCTATGTCTTGGGTTAAGCCACCTGACCTTTGATGTTCGGCTTTGACTTATTGACAACTATGACAATCAGAAATGAATTTTGCAATATCCCTCTTCATGCCTCCCCACTAATACACATCCCTCAAGTCTCTATACATTTTTGTGGAATCGGGGTGGATAGTTAAGAAGAGTTATGGGCCTCATCAAGGATCTTTTCTATCAAACCATCAACACATGGTACACACAACCTACCTTGGTACCTAAGGGCACCATCTCCCCCTCGAGAGAAAACCTCCACCCTGCCCTCTTTCACTAAGGCCTTCAATTCTAATAAGGAGGGATCAACATCTTATTTTTCCATCACCTCATCAATCGAAGAAGACTTAGAACCATTAACAACAACCATATCACTATTTCTATCCTCTTCCAACCTAACTCCCAATCTAGCCAACCGATGTACTGCCTTAGTCATCTCCTTCTCACTACTATCAACATATGCTAGGCTACCCATGGACACACTACTCAAAGCATCCACCACCACATTTGCCTTACCCGGATAATAATGTACATTCATATCATAGTCCTTAAGAAGCTCTAACTATCTCCTTTGCCTCAAGTTGAGATCCTTTTGAGTAAAGACATATTGGAGGCTCTTATGGTCGATGAACACGTCAACATGCACCCCATATAACTAGTGACGCTAAATGATTAATGTAAACATAACAACGGCTAACTTAGATCATGGGTAGGGTAGTTCCTTTCAAGTACCTTGAGTTGTCTAGAAGCATAAACTATGACCTTACCATTTTTCATCAACACACAACCCAAACCAACCCAGGAAGCACCATAATACACCATAAATCCCTCAAGCCCATCTGGTAGTGACAATATAAGAGCGGACAAAAGCTTGTCTTTCAATGTTTGAAACTCCTTTCACATTCATCGGACCATACAAATTTAGCCTTCTTTTGAGTTAATTTTGTCATAGGGGAAGCAATAGAAGAGAACCCATTCACAAACCTCTGATAGTAACCCGCTAGGCCCAAGAAGCTCCTAATATCCAATGGGGTTAATGGTCTAGGCTGATTTCTTATCACACCGCTCTTCTTTGGATCCACCTTAATACCATCCCCTGACACTAGATGTCCTAAGAAGGCAACCTCCCTCAATCAATATTCACACTTTTCATATTTAGGATACAATTTTTCCTCCCTTAATCTTTGCAACACAATTTTCAAATGGTCCATATGCTCCTCCCTACTATGCGAATAGATTAAAATATCATCAATGAAAACCATAACAAAAGAATCAAGGTAGGGCTTGAAGACCTTATTCATAAGGTCCATGAAGATAGCCGGTGCATTGGTCAACCCAAACGACATCACAACAAACTTATAATGCCTATACCTAGTCCGAAAGGCCGTGTTGGGAATATCACACTCCCTCACTCTCACTTGATGATACCCGGACCGAAGATCAATCTTATAGAAATAGCTAGCTCTTCGCAATTGGTCAAACAAATTATCAATTCTTAGATGAGGATAACTATTCTTTATAGTGACCCTATTGAATTGCCGATAGTCAATGCACATTCTAAGTGGCCCATCAATTCTTGGAAGAGGATATCTATTCTTGATAGTGACCCTATTGAGTTGCCGATAGTCAATACACATCCTAAGGGACCCATCCTTCTTTTTCACGAACAACACTGGGGAACCCCAAGGTGATTGGATAAGCCTAATAAATCCCTTCTCCAACAAGTCCATTAATTGTTCCTTCAATTACTTCAAATCCATCGGGGCCATATGGTAAGGGGGAATAAAAATAGGTTGAGCATCGAGAAGGAGGTCTATGCCAATGTTTATTTCCCTTTCGGGAGGAATATTGGAAAGGTAATTTGGGAAGATATTAAGAAACTCATTTACAACCAGAACCGACTCTATGGGAAGGACCTTAGACTTCACGTCCCTAACCCTCACAAGCTGGTAAAGACACCCTTTAGAGATCAACTTACGGGCTTTAATGCAAGAGATGAACCTACCCTTAACCATCATATCATGACTTTCCCACTCAAGGATGGGTTCATTTGGAAATCAAAATTTGACCGTATAGGTTCGACAATCAATAGAAGCATAGTAGGCATGCAACCAATCCATCCCAAGAATGACATCAAAATCAACCGTGTCTAACTCAACAAGTTCACAAGGCAACACTTTATGTAAGATGAAAATAGGATAACTTCTATAAACATTTCTATCAACAATAGATGCACCAATACGAATAGATACTTCATATGACTCATGCAATAACTCAGGGTCAACATGGAACTTTTTGGCAACAAAGGGGGTGACAAAAGAAAGAGTGGCACCTGGATCAATCAATGCATATACATTAAAGTCAAAGATTTTCAACATACCAGTAACAACGTCGGGTATCTCATCAACCCCTTGCCTCCTATGCAAAGCATAAAATTGATTATGCCTTGGGACACCATCTTGTCGGCCATCTCTCCCCAAGGGGACTGCATTAGCACCTTATGGACACACCTCCTTACCCTTGTTTTGATACGGAGGGAAATCAAACTTTTTGTGACCCATCTCCCCACAACTAAAACAAGCATTAGTGTCCCTCAAACATGGGTTACTATGACCCCGACCACACTTTGGACACCCAACAATAGAAGCCACACCACCAACACCTTGAGGCCTAGGGAAATCATTAGCAAAATGCACCTTGGAAGCATGAGAAGACCCTTGGCCATGGTGGGATCGTCCACCCCTTTGGAACTTACCCTCAAAACGGGCCCTCTTGGCCTCATGACTCCTTCTCTTTCTCAATTTCTCCTTCTCCATTTGCTCAGTATAGATCATCAACTAAGATAAGTCTATGTCACTAATTAGTATGGCGGATCGGCATTCTTCTCACCAAGTTGGAGACCCCCATCACAAACCTGTTCATCCTAGATCTAGGATCGACCACCAAATGAGGAGCATACTTTGAAAGTTGATTGAAATTGAGGGCATACTCCCTCACACTCATGGAGCCTTGCTTCAAATTCATAAACTCCACCAATTTAGCCTTCCTAAGCTCAAGAGGGAAGAGCCGGTTAAGGAAAGCCATTTTGAACTCCTCCTAAAGCACCACATTACCATTTTCCTTCTCCTCCTTCCATTGGTCATACCATATTTGTGCTAACCCTTTGAGTTGGTACTGCACTAACTCCGCATTTTTATTTAGCCTAACACCCCATGATAGTCAAAATCTTGTAGATCTCATCAATGAACTCTTGTGGATCTTCATTTACCTTTGACCCATACAACTCTGGAGGATTCATCCTCATGAAGTCCGTTACCCTAACTCCCGAGGTAGTAGCATGAGGAGTTCGGGCCCCTTGGTTAACTTGATTGGCCATAACTTGGGCAAGCATAGGGAGAGCATCCCGAAGCTCACCATTGGTAGGTTGCTCCTCATAAGTTTGAGCCCTTTTTCCTCGAGTGTTAGGCATGATCTAGCATAGCAAAGAACTATCGTTAGAGGGGGAAACTTACTACAACTCTATAACATGACTTAGAACATGAAGAAGGGAAATAATTCCTAAAATGTCTCATAGCCTCCTACTCATAGTTGTGGTGCACAATATGGCCATGAATAAGACTCTAATTGACACGGTGTGTTGGACTCCGAGGATCTAACAACCTAGTGCTCTAATACTAAGTTTATCACGACCAAGCCAAGGGCCTAGACGTGATACAGCAAATAAGGAACCCGAAGGAACCCCAAATAAGCCTCTTATCTTATTGTTACACATCATTGGTCACCAAAGCATTTAAATGACCTATGAAAGTAGAAATAGGGCAATTAGACTAAGGAGAAAGCTTGCATAACATCATAATTAAGAGGCAAAAGAGTCAAAGCTTATATCATAGATACATAACATGTCCAACAACACTTCTACTATATAGATAAAGCGAGGGCCAAGACAAAGCAACTAGTCTCACCCTCATAGCTAAAGTAAACAATAAAGAAGAGTATATCAATACATAATAAGAGAAACTTATACTAAGGTCCCCGAAGTAGAGGACTCACCAACTAGCTTGAGTAGTACCAAACTAGCCACGTGGAGGAGGAGGATGATTAACTTATGCACTATTTCCTACATGGTGATATCATATAGGCAAGACTATACGTTAGTACATTTGAATGTACTAAGTATGTAGGATACAATGCAATAAGAAATAAGTGACATAATCGATATGCATAATTTAAGCAATTAACTAACATATAACAAGATGACATTTATGTGTGATGCTTGTAGTGAAGGCATGCTTCATATATTATAATACAAGTATGAAAATGGACCATACTATGGTGGATTGTTGCACCCTACCACCCATGATGATTGAGGTAAAAACCCCTCAATAGGTTATCAAGGTACAAACCCTTTAATGGGTTAGAGGATGGTCACACCCTACCTCCCATGGTGCCAAGGATGAACCCCTTGATAGGTTAGAGGATGGTCACACCCTACCTCCCATGGTAATTGAGGCATACCCCTCAATTGGCTATAGCCAATTTAACACTATATAGAGAAATATCATATACATACTTTCCTTCTATCATCATCATACCATCATATAAATACTCTTCATTCATCATTATAACATCATTTATAACATAAGAAATGCATTAAGCCTTCAATTCCTCAAGAAACCATAATTGGACATTTTATCAAAAACTTGGCGGGTGTGTAGTGCTAATGTAAAATCATGTAATTCAAGATTGAAATCATGCAAGAAAAACTATTGTAAAATAATCAATCAACACCTTGCAATACCCTCAAGCAATATATATCAAAACCTCTTCTCAAACCTTACAATAGATCTAAGATTTTTAGCTCAAAACATAACAAAACAGTCACAACTTCATATAACTTTAACATAGTTCATATATAAGTTCATACTAGTAAACCCATTTATAAAATCAACCTTAAATCATGCAAATTGAGTAAATAGGAGGTTAGGGCACCATAGGTGAAAGGACCTAACGGTTGAAACCCACATACCTTAGCTTTAGAGAAACTCTTGATGAAGATTGAAAATAGAGACTTGAAGCTTGAAGGAATTCCTTAGTTCTGGATGAGGGTTTGATACTTGAATTTAGGAGTGAAAATTTTGGATAAGTGTTTGAGTGAGTATTGGGGAATGTTTAGGATGATATAAGGGTGAAAAATGGTTAAGTATGGGTATTTTTACATTTGGGGACACTTAGTCACAAAACTTCAAAGTCTTAGAATGCAAGGAATATAACTGGATAGAAGAATATACATGTCTGCATTGGGGACAAGATGCGAAAATGAATTTCCTTCATCTGTGTGCCCTTGGCGCGTCACGCCAGGGGCACGAAAAGCTCTCTGGAAATCACCACTTGGGAAATTAAAATTGCTAATCATTTGCTCTAAAATCAAGGTTAGACCCTTTTCCTCCTAATTTTGACCACCTGAACAAGAATGTGAAGTTAAATTTTTGATATCATGCACGAATTTTGAGATATATAAAAATTATAATTCCAAGCACTTCCGAGGCACATTTTCGGGTACTTTTGTGGTCGTTTCAGCATTGATCTTACATAGATTTTATTCAATTTCATGATCTTGAACTCAATGGTTCATAAACACATATTTTGCTCTAATTCCCTATAACTAAGCTGTGATGTTATGAATATGATTCCAACTATGAAAGTATGTTTATGATTATGAAGGTGGCTTAGGATCCTAATATTTATACAATGATTATAAGATGGGGAGTTTACTCGCACTTTATGCAAGTATGTAGATGGACTATTCTTGTGACATGAAATGATTTATGAGGTTATGATACCTATTTTTACAAACTATGAAAGTATGTTTTTAATGATTTATAAACTATGATGAAATTTATGTATATTGTATGATTATGTATTCTATAGGATTTGACTTAGAACGAATGAGGCTTGGGATGAGGAATCCACCCAAGGGGTCCTTATATAAACTCTTAAGTCTCATAACTACGTGTCACCGTAAGATTATGTTATGTGCCTATATGGTATTGTATTAGTGGATCAACATCTGATACTCAGCATGCTGGGATAGAGCCCATAGGGTAGGGTATAGTCTACCTTGGCTGGTAGACTATTCTTGCTCTGCTGCAGAGGCAACATCGGGATTCCACGTAATAGTCTGCGACTTTTATTATTGGTTATGATCCTGTTCTCACTTATGTATGGAAGTTAGGTTATGAAATATTTTTAAATGCTTCCAATCGTGATTTTAAAGATGCATTGATCATTTATCTCTTGTCCTTATTCTATTGATATTATTATGCATATTGTTACTATGTTTTGACGTTTCTTTGATGTATTGTATGCCTACATACTTAGTACATTTTAACGTACTAACACAAACTCTTTTTTCATATGATCTAACCATTTAGGGATGGATAACGATGCACATACTCATCCTTATTGTGGCTAGACTTGGGTTTGATGTGTTGTAGACTTGGTGAATTCCCATGCTTTGGGGAAAAGCCTTTATTCATACTTATGCCATTATAATGTTGAGCCTTTTATATCTTCATTCTTATGTTGAGGGTGAAGGTGAACTAGCAGCATGTTCTAAATTCTGCCAAGACTTTTACTATGTAGAGGCATATTTTGAACTTATGATGATGTAATTCTCTTTGATGGGAAGACTTGACTCCTATAATTTAGCTTGATTTAAGACTATGTTTTTGTTTGCTTATTCATATAAATTGCTTATTTACCTTATGTATGTTTATGGTATGAACAAGAGGCTCAGATGGGGCATCTTCGAGTTCCACATTTGTTGTGTCACAACAAGGCTTTAGGTTTAGATCGTGACATCTATGTTGAATATGAACATCATGAATAGGTTTCTTTAATTATGATTCAAATGATCTTCAATTCAATGATCATGCATGTATTTACTCTACTATCATGATTTTGAACTTGTTGGATATTAACCCATGTTATTCCTCTCTACTTCATCACATGATTATATTTTTGTATGCACAAGGTTTCAAGTATGATTATGAATAGGGATTTAGGACCTTGAAGGTGACCTTAGATCTCAAAGACAGACTTAGGACACTAAGAGGTAACTTAGGACTCTAATATATTTATGAGTTGGGGATTTAGGAACTTGAAGGCGACTTGGATCCCTAAGGGAGTCCTAGAATCCTAGGAGGCGACCTAGGACCCTAGCATGAAATGAGATATTGACGTTATGAACTATGAGATTATGGTTAAGCTTATGATGATGATGTACAAGTAAGAATTATGATGATTTATGATGAGTATGACTATATGTCTATGTTACGTATTCTATGGGATGTTTACTTAGCATCGATAGGACCTTGGGATTATGGCTCACCCGCTAGCTGAGACATGATCCATTAGAAACAAATTCCATTGTTCTGTAACTACGTGCCACTATAGAATTTATGATTTTTTAATATGGAATGTGTTAGAACCCGCATTGTGGAACTTTGGACTAATTATGAGATTATGGACCAAGGTTGTAATTCTTGGAAAACTTGGGACTTTTGCTTGTCCTTAATTGATTTTTGTAGGAAGAGTTTGAGGATTCAAGTGGAATTTGTTTTAAACTTGGGGGTGAGATCTTGAAAGTTAACAAA
>DF361454.1:38717-51704 GCA_000787875.1 Solanum virginianum | reverse complement strand
AGAGTTACTTGTTATTCATAATAGATACTAAATGAGCAATTTGTCTAATAAGTACCAAAACCCCAACTATGAGTTTGTACCCAAGTTTGAACTCAAAAAGTGATTTTGTGCATACGCTTCACTCTACTCCACTCGTGCCACTATATTTTCATTCGTCAGTTCCCGGGCCGGTTTTGGTTGTGCTTAATATACTATATATATATATATTTTCCGAAGTCGGTTGGATACGACAGGGTCGGCCCGGCCCATGGGCCGACTTCGCTTAGATGGCGTTGAGGTGAGATTGGGCCTTTGATTTGGTGGCTTTATGCCACATTATTATAGTGTAACTGAGTTCAGGGACGCTGGCTCACTTATCCTACGTTTGTGTTATGCATCGGAGATTTGTTCGGAGATTTGAAACTTCTAGTGTGATGCTGTGGTATGGCGCAGGTATGGAGGTTGCTACTGTTCCCGTTCGTACTGCATCCCTTTGACTCCTTTGAAAGAACTTCTAAAAGAAATTAACATGGATGATATTGTTCATAAATTTGATTTCNNNTCAGGCTAGAGGACCTCCAGCTTAGGACCTCCACTGCTGTTTGACGAGGTCCCCTATTTTGGAGTCACTTTTGGGTATACTTTGCTACTATTTTGATACTTCAGACTTCATTCATTTTGGGTATGACGGTTGTCCTGTCCCATCGTCTGATTCTGTATATTTGCTCTAGAGGTCTGTGGACATATTGTGATTATGAGTCCTTTGAGTCAGTTCAGTTATCATGTATATATGTTTGATATGAAGATCTATTCACCTGTTGGAACACTCTGTAATTTATGCTATGTTTATTAGGCGGTCGGACCGCAGCGGTGACCTTGTCGGCCCGCATATATGTATATCTTTATCCATGATCTGTCTGTTGGTTAGCTGGGTTTTTCCTTTTCAGGTGGTTAGTCAATAAAACAGAGGAAACTCTGCCGAAATTTTTGTAAATCATAAGAAGTCTTTATTGGAGTCTTTTTTGGAAATGTTATCTGGGTGCCCCTATCGGGTACCAATCACGGCCCATAGGTTGGGTCGTGACAGATAGATTTGTCATTGGCCATGTTTAACAAACAATGAATTTAAACTAGAAAACTTGAATTTTAACATGTAACAAATATGAATATAAACTAACTTTTTTTCGTCTTTTTTGAATGGAGAGGCCTCGAAATCTGACGGATAGATTTTTCATCAGCCAAATTTAACAAGTAATGTATACATGTGAACTTAAACTAAAATTTGTGAATCTTAACATGTGATAAATATTAATCTAAACTAAATTTTTTTTGGTCTTTTTGAATGGCGAGACCTCAAGATTGGACGGATAGATTCATCATTGGCCAATAAACAAACAATGAAGAAGTAAAAAGAATGAACTAATATGCCAAAATAAGGAACAATGACAAATAATAATTTAAGACAGTAATATAACAATAACAATAAAAATAAAAATACAAAACAAACTTTAAAGATGTTAACTCTGCCGAAATCTTATCAAACTAACAAATATAAAATAAAAATGACAAGTAACAATTAACAAACAGGGATCAAAGATAAATTACTGAAAGTTTCTTAGAAAAATACATCAAAATCAATGAGTATGAACAAAAATGAATGATCAAACTTATAAATAAAACAAACACAAAATTATAGACTTCCTAGAAACACAAAACCAAAAATAAGAAATGAAACCATTAACGTAATAATATAAAAACATACATATATACATATATACATCTGGAGAGCAATAAAAATAATAAGTTCAGCAACTAACAACTAAAAGCATCTAGCAAGAAGAGTGAAGGATTACCTCACCAGATCGATAATAAGGTGGAGGATTACCTTGTCGGAGAGCAAAAACGGAGATAGAGGGGTGGACTGTTGCTGCTTTGGCTGACCCGTGAGGTGTGATTCTGTCGGGTTTGCTGGTCTCTTCAGGCGAGCTTGAGCTTGCTTATTTCTGCCATTGTTAGGCACGTGAAGCTGCTGAGTTACTGATGGATTGTTTTCCCCACGGATTTTGGTGGCGATTGTCGGCCAGTTTGGGACTGTTGTTTCTAGCGAGAAGGGACGAGAGATGTTGGGTATTTTTCGGTGGGTTTTGGGCATTTTTGGGGTGGTTTTAATGGATTTTGTGATGGTTGAGGAGATGATTTTGATAAAAAAAATGGTGGCTGATTTGGAGATGGTTTTGATCGAAAATGGTGATTGATTTTGTGGGGTTTAATAGTGGTTGAGGCTAATTTTTTGGGCTAAAAATGGGGGTGTTGGGGCTGATTTTTTCGCTGCATTTTTTGGTCATTTTTGTGGGCTTGAGACTGATTTTGGAGCTTTTTTTTCCTGGATTTGCTGATTGATTTTGAGGCATTTTGCTACTGATTTTGGTACCCTGTTAGTGGCTTTTGGGGCTAAATTTGGAGCTCGTTTTGAATGCAATTTTTGGGTGGAGAAACAGGTTGTTTAGGGGGTTGTTGTGTGCTGCGTTTGGTAGGGGGTTTTGTAACATTTTGCAGCAGCATTTTAGTCGTTGTTGGATTTAGTGGAGCTTCGATGGTAGTTTCGACCTAGGCATTGAGGGTTGTGTTGTTGTATAGATTCGGTGAGTTTTGCTGGGTTTCGCTGCTGATCTAAGGTGTATTCCGGAGGGGTTTTTGGTGAGGAAGAACGGGGTGGTTGAAAATGGGGTTTTCGGGATGAAAATGGTGATGTTGGGGTGGTGACTTTGGGTGGTTAAGGGTGAGTTTGATATTACTGGATTATGGCGGCCGGTAACAAAAATGAAAGGGGAGATGATATATTTCTTCTTACTAGCCATTGTTATATACACATTTCTTTTCAAAACCTAATAGGCTAGATAAATATGGGCCCAAATTGTGGACCAATAAAATATAGAGTGATTTACATATATAATATATTATTTTACTAATATTACGAGATTTGACACAACCATACCTCTTACTAAATATAATAATATTTTTCTTACCAAAAATAGCAACTAGGGATGGCAATGGGGCGGGTTAAGCTCAACCCGCAATTTTTTTAAACTGCCCGGCCCGCCTCGCATGATAATTTTTTTCATTTTCAAACCGCCCCGCCCTGCCCTGCATATACCCGCCCTGCATAAACCCGCCTCACTTAAATTTTTAAATTCTTTCATTTTTTAATTAAATTTAATTTTTTCGCTAATTAACGTCTCAACAACTAATTAACTATTTTTAGTTGACATTTTAACAATTATTTCTTAATTTTTAATTAAAAGTTTCTAATTTACATTTTAACAACTAACAATTTACTGAATTTTTTTATTTAATTGAATTTAGTTTTTTTCGCTAATTAACGTCTCAATAACTAATTAATTATTTTTAGTTGATATTTTAATAATTGTTTCTTAATTATTAATTAAAAGTTTCTAATTAACATTTTAACAACTAACAATTTACTGAACATGTCTAGTTTAAATTTTAGAAAAAAATAAAATTAAAGTCAATATTTAATATAAAAAGTTTATATCTTTAGTTTTTACTAATTAGAAAAATTTTATTTCTTCGAATTCCTATTTGACTTTTTAAGCCCGCAACCTGTCCCACCCTGCATTATTTTAAAAAATACCTACTTCAACCCGTCCCGCATCCCCCTGCCCCGCATAGCTCTAAACCCGCCTCATACCCGTCCCACCCCGCCCCGTTGCCATTCCTAATACCAACCTATTAATAATATAGAGTTCCTTTTACTCCTTCTCTTTCGGTACTTCTCCTCTTTCGCTACTTCTCCATTCTCTCTTTTGAAAATCGACAATGCAAACTACAATTTTTTCTCTCTCTTTCACTACAGTGGAGCTGTGGTTTTCACAAATTTTCTATTCAAATTCATAATAATCAAGTTTCGATTTCAATTTTTTTTTAAATTCAAAATTCAATTTGAACTGCTCAACTTGTGCGATTTTAAATTAATTTCATTCAATTTCGTTTACTCAACTTTTACAAATTAATTTATATAATTAAGCTTGATTTCGTCCATCCATTCATTTGTATAATTCACAATTTGATTTTGATTAATTAATAGTACATGCATCCCCTTCTCTCGTATTGAATTTACATTTGGATTCAGTTTTGTTATCTACAATTTACGTCTGGATTCAAAAATATAATACTATGATTTTCAGAAATCAATTTTATTGTTATATAAGTCTGTAAATTCAGTCGATTTTGTTTACTTGATTTTTACAAATTGATTTTGACATTGTGTATTCATCTATGTAATTTAGAAATTGATTTTAACTAATTTATATCTAGTTGTAATATGATACAATTCATTCCATTTTCTTCCCCTGAATTTACTTTTGTTGTTTGACTTTGTATAATTCAATTCAAATTTGATGCATTTCTTCACAAAAAACTCTTCTGAAATTCAGTTATAATACTATTGCAACTAATAAATTTGTGCAAGGTGTTATAATTAAATTCACTTTGTTTTTAAGTTTGTATGATTCAGTTTGCTGGTGAATTTCAGTTATAATACTGTTGTAATTCAAATAATTGTGAAAGAATTTACTTTGTTATTTGAGTTTGTATGATTCAGTTTGCTGGTGAATTTCAGTTATAATACTGTTGTAATTCAAATAATTGTGAAAGAATTTACTTTGTTATTTGAGTTTGTATGATTCAAATATAATACTTTGAGTGCCAAATATAATACTGTTGTAATTCAAATAATTGTAGAAGAATTCACTTTATTTTTTGAGTTTGTATGGTTCAAATATGACACTTTGGGTGATAAAATTTAAGTTATAATATTGTTGTAATACTGTTCTAATTCAGTTATAATACCTCTGGATTCACTTTAATTGTATAAAATTTTGTAGGATGACCATAATACCAGTTATGCTTTGTCACAATGGAAGGTGGGACAGTAGCAGTCGCTATGTTGACTACAATGCAGATGCAATAGTTATAAATTCTGAATCAAGTTATGAGGCTCTTGTGGTGGTAATTGCAACACAATTAGCTATTGACACTCTTATTAAAAAAATAAGCATCAAATACAAAATTCATGATTGGTCTGTGCCTTTAAAAATACAAAATAATATAGGGGTCCAAGTGTATGCAGAATTAAAAAAGGATAATCGAGAGATTGCTAAATACCCTTTGTATATTACAACTGCAGAACTACTGATCTAAGAGGAGCATGAATCAAATTTAATTCCACATATGTGTGCATCTAATTTAATCTCAACCTTTGAAATACTCAATTAATACAATTTTGAATCGATGATTGGGATTGATCATGCAATTCAAGAAGTTGGAATGAGATCGCATACAGAAATTGATGAATATTCAAATGTTGAATCTGCAATCATAACTAACCACAATCAAGAATTGATTGAGAAAAATCAAGTTTATCAACAAAAGTAAATTTTGATTAGTAGAGTGAGACATTATTTTCTTATAACAGATTTCAATTCAAGGTCATACGATCAAATGCAAATTGGTAAATATCTTTATTTATTATGTGATCTTTAATTATCTATCAGCTTTTATTGTTTTGAAGTTTAAGTTGTAAACTTATTTTGTTATATTTTTTGTAGTTATACAATTGAATGCAAGGTATTTTAATTGAATTCATTTTGTTTGTTTTGAATTTGTTGGTGTATTCAGTTATAATTCAACTAATTATGCAAGGTGTTATAATTGAATTCACTTTGTTGTTTGAGTTTGCTGGGGATAAGTCATTCGACTCATTTACATCCAGATCATGAATGTTTGGAATCCATATTATGCAAGGAGACATTGGTTTTGCTAATTCGAATTGAAGGGTGATATCAAATCGATCTATTTCTGGCATCATATCCATAGTTAGCCTATTCATCCTAGTTAGCAGTTTCAGCTCCGTATCAAGGTCACAATCGATATCGTCACTATCATCAATATCAATCTCATCAAGAAGAAAATCTTTAGACTTGTTATTCAGGAACTTGTTCAGAAATACCATAATAAAAGGAACATAGGAGTTTGTCGCTAGGTATTTGACCAGACTTGTTATCCAGGAACTTGTTCAGAAATACCGTAATGAAAGGAACATAGGAGTTTGTCGCTAGGTATTTGACCAAATAGGATCGTCCAGTTCCTATATAACCTATCACTAAAATGCCCCTAGAGGGGGATAAGGCTAAGCGAAGCGAAAAGAATTTTTTATGAGATGGGAAATGAAAACTATTTTCCCCACACAAAGTTTGCGAATAAGTGATTGTCTGATAATGAGCAAGGAATATCCATCTTTCTGCTAAACAGGATGGATTGAACTCACAATTCATTAGATGCTTTTTATGAATGTCAACTAAGTTATAGTACTGTTGTAATTCAAATAATTATGCAGGGGTGTTATAATTATTCACTTTCTTGTTTGAATTTGGTGCATTCCTTCACAAAATGCTTTGGTGAAAATATAAATTGTGCAAGGTGTTATAATTAAATTTACTTTTTTTTTATTTTGTATAATTTAGCTGTGGTAAATTCAGTTATAATATTGTTGTGATTCAAATAATTGTGGAAGAGTTCACTTTATTGTTTTTATTTGTATGATTTAGCTTTGGTGAATTCTGTTATAATACTGTTGTAATTCAGTTTCATTTGTGGACTTATTTGGTTGTATTTTTCTGTAGTTATACAATTAAATACTTGAGTGAAAATTGTGATTGAAGTTTATGAGAATCTAGTTTGAACAAATTTGGATTATTCAAAATTCGAGAGTACAATGCCATACATGTATGTCTGCTAAGGGTGAATTCTATTTCTGAAAGACATGCAACAACTATTGTGGTTGCTACTATCATAATAAAAAAAGATTGCAGAAAGCAAATCTGATTACACACCACGAGAGATACAAAATAACATACTAAATGATTACGGTGTGACATTAACCTACATGCAAGCTTGGAGAGCTAAAGAAAAAGCCTTAGAATTAGTGAGAGGTGATCCTGCTGATTCGTATAGAAGACTACCTAATTATCTATATATGTTAGAAACTACTTATCCAGGTTCACATGTCAAATTGCACAAGTCAGGATGATGGGCATTTTCTATACATATTTGTGGTATTGCATGCATCGATAAAGGGTTGAAAATATTGTAGACCTATTATAGTAGTTGATGGAAGTTTCCTTAAAGCAGCATACAAAGGGACAATGCTAACAGCTAGCACTTTAGATGCAGTAGGTTAATATTTTTTTTTTTTGCTTTTAGTTGGTATTAAAATTGTCTTAGAGAAATATTATAATAGTGTTTTCCTTAAAAAATGCATGAAATATACTGCCCCTTGCTTATGCAATTGTGAATTTAGATAACGATGCATCATGACAATGATTTTTTGAATAATTCAAAGAGGTGTATGGTCAGAGGCCAATGATAAGTATAGTTTCAGATAGACATGACAACATTATCAAAGCTACTTCAACTGTTTATCATGGAGTCCCTCACTTTTCTTGCATTTGGCACTTGTGGAGAAATGTGATGAAATTTTTTAAAAGAAGTCAGTACAAGATAAGTGAGTTGTTCTACATAATGGCAAGGGCTTACATTCGATTGGAATTCAATAAAAGTATGAAAATGCTTGAAAAGATAGATAGGAGAGTTAAAGACTACTTGTTTGATATTGGGTACAGTAAGTGGTCACATGTGCATAGGTGAATAGAACATGGACAATGACTTCCAATATTGCAAAATCATTAAATGCAGTCAATAAGGAAGCTAGGGAACTGTCAATTTTACCAGTACTAGATTTCATGCGATTGTTAATTCAAAAATGGAATAACAACAATCGATCAAAGGCTACATTTTCGGCATTCTATTTTGGTAAGAAATATCATGAAATTTTGGAATGTAACAAAGAGGAAGCAGATAAAATGAGGGTATGTATCATCTTTACATATTGATAAATTGTTAATATATCTTCTAACTGTTGATTTTCTTACTAACTATAGGTACGAGAAATAATTGAATACTTGCATACAGTCATTGATGGTATTACAAGCTTCACAGTTAACCTTCAGGATAAGAAATGGAGTTGTGGAAGGTTCCAATTGGATGAACTACCATGCCCACATGCTTTAGCATTTATACACAAAAGACATCTTGTATATGAAGACTATTGCTCCCCATATTACACAAAAACAAACTTGTTGCAAACATACCAACTTCAAGTGGAAAGCCTTCCTAATTCAAGCGCCTGGAATGTGTTATTGCATGTATCTAGTGAGATAGTGCTACCTCCAATTGAAAAAAGGACAGTTGGAAGACCAACAAAGACAAGAATCAAAATCGGTGAGGGCAAAAAACGCAAAAGATCTAAGAATTCATACTGTAATTGTGGACAAACAAGTCATAATTGAATTTGTAGAAATGTTAGAAATAAACAATTAGACAGACACAAGTTTAGTTAAAAATTAGCAAGACATGATGAATGAGACTTTGTATTTGATTCTGAAGACTTTCTTGTTGATTCCTAGTTCAATATATTTTTTTGAGACTTTGTATTATAATCAGTTTAATATACATTTATAAACATATTACAGCTGAATGAAATCATATTGAAAAGAGTTTGGGGAGTTCTTGTTTTTGTTACAACAAGCCTATTATAATTCATTTATAATATGCTTATAATACATAGTAAAAATAGTTCATGTGTTGATTATAATTTCATTCCTATTATAATTCATTTATAATAGTATGTGTATTATAATTACATTCCTATTATAATTGTATTATAATTGCATTCCTATTATAATTGTATTATAATTGTATTCCTATTATAATTGTATTATAATTGCATTCCTATTATTATTGTATGTGTAAAATCTTTAAAATCACATTCATAAGTTGTTCAAAAGGATATTCGTATTACAATTGTATTATAATTAGTTTAATATGCGTTTATAAACTTATGTGTATTATAATATTGAAAAGGGTGAGGGTTGATATTAGAACAAGCTTGTGTGTGTTATAATTGTATTAGAAAAAATTTAAAGTATTATCAAAGCGCATTCATGTATTATCCCTATCATAATTCATTTATAATTGACTTATATACATATTTAAACCTGTAGTGTATTATAATATTATAGTATTATACTCAAAAGGGTTGGGGGTTCATTTGTTGATTATAATTGCATTCCAATTATAATTTTATAGTATTATACTCAAAAGAGTTAGGGTTCATGTTGGTAGTCTTATAATCATATTAAATTCATATATGTGTTATGATCATATTTAATAAACCTTTATCCAAAGCATATGGATATGGTTATAAGGGTATTATAACCATATAATGTACTATAATCATATAAATGAAAAGATATATAGACTATTATAATATCATATAGTGTATTATAATCATATTAAGTCACATGTATTACAATAGCATCTTATCTAAACAATAAATATAACAAAAAAATAATTCAAATCAGACAACACCAAGGCATTGTAGTTTTTTCGTAAAATAAAAACACACTATTCAACAAAGATGGTTGTTTAAAATACATGTTCGTCAAGAAGTTCCATTGCATCATATTCACAACAAAAAATACCAAAAAAAGTATTTAAATATCCATTTTTTTACATGTAGTGAAAAAATAAAAGTTTGCCTGAACACTTAAAAACTAGAAAAAACGAGTAACTACTTTTTGTTTGCACATCCTTTATGCTTATAAACCTTCCATGCATTCTCTTCATCACTCATAGCATCACTTTCTTGCTTTTTTGTTGCATACTCCCACAATAATGTCCCAAATCTCTTTTGATGATACTCAATATCAAAGGACTCGAATGAAATTTGTCGCTTTTCACTAACATACTCAGCAAATGTAGCAACATAGACCCCACAGTCTCTGAAAAATAAATTAATGAATTGGTATTTAAATGTTAAAATTTCTAATAATGAAACTAAAATTTAAAACAAACTTACATTGAATCTTCCTTTTGTTTTGGAAGTTGACCAGTAAGCATATTGACTTCAAGATTGTCAGTTACTTTAAATTTTTTTTATTTTGGAGTATTCAACAAATCAGCCCGCTTGTTCTAGAATTTCGTTATGTCCAAATATAGAGGTAGAATTGTAGAAAACATTTCCACAATGTTCGACACTTCATAATTCTTACCCTTTTTAGGAAAAAAATCATACACATTAAGACACCTTTCAATGATGTCAAACTAAATCAAACACCAATGATGATTTTGCTTCAGATTTACAGGGAGCAAAATAACATCGACGGTATCCCAAGACACAACCCGTATGATCACTGTCAGATCTAACAAACCAGATAGTTTCTTTTACACCATATATACAGAATAAAAATTTACCTATCAAAGAAGACCCACATATATAACCAGCCACAGGATCAGTTACTTTAACAGTCAATCCTGTTTTGTCATCATTAGCCGCAATTAACTTGAAAAAAATTTATTCCACTTTTATCTTAAAACAACAATCTGTCGTAGTAAACCTCACATTAAAATTTGGCTCATACTTGCTCTTCTTCAGCAAGTAATACAAAATGACATCAATGTGTTATAATTTTAAAATAAAAGTTAATAAAACATGAACAAAAAATTAAAAGTATATCAAGTAAAACAACATATAATATGAAAACTAACCATATTTGTCCATTGTTGTTCAGAATGTGCCAAATTATAGAACCATTCCTTCTGTTTAATCAAAGTAATGCCCAAATGTAGTGGAGGCTTAATCTCCTGAGCAACAACTACTTAAGGGCTTTTTCTTCTGAACAATACAAAAAAATATATCAAAAGTTAGCTATACATTAAAATGCACCTCTTCTTTGAAAGTCCTTCATGTAGCCAAGAAGTGAATGAATTGATCAAATTATTGTCAACTTCTTCACCAATTCCAATAGAAAATGAATGCTTCATCTCAAAAAGTTTAGATGAAGCAGTAGTACCAGAATCAAACTCTTGTAAATATGGAGATTTAAGAAGCAGTCCTAGATTTCTTTTCTGGTTTGTTATTCAGGTGTCACTGCTTTTTCTTTAGTTACATCATCTAATAACTATGTTAAATTAGCAAAAATTTCAAAGTCATCAAGTGTTGGAATGGGTTGTTTTTCAACTTTTGTCGCACCACTCCAGTCGGGCAATTTCTCAAAAATGTCACGCAACTCTGTTTCAACAAAGCATTGATCAATTTATAAATCGTATATCTAAAGTATATTAAATAAAATAGGCATGGATAAAATTAAGAACCTGCATCAATATCATCTTTAACTCCACCATCAACAAGGTTGTCACCCTTAGGCACATTTGGAATTTCAAAAAAGTGTAATAAGAACAGTGTTATGTTGTAACGATCCGTAAGTCGTTTTGAGATATAGAGTTTCGTATATTATAAAATATTTATCTTGTGAATTTTAAAGGGGTGTTTTGGACTATCCAATAGTCTTATTATTTAATTGAGAAGTAATTTAGATAATTGAATTAATTAGTGGGTAAAAGTGATAAGTTATATATTTATTACTTATCCTACTTATAGTGAGTTTAGGTAATCTTATACTACTTATAGTATATTTATTAAAATAGGTTAATAGAGTTTTTAGTTATAAAAAAAATAATTAAAAAAATATGTATATATAAGGAGAAATGGCTGCACACGCAGCCCTATAAAAGAGATTGAAGACAAAGTAAAGGATTAAAGAAAAGGGAGGCTAGCAGAAACTATCAGGTAAAGAATTGATTAGTTATGTTAAGATGCAAATTGTTAGTTAGTGCAATGTGACATGATTTCTTCTTGTTAGCATAGGGCGACAACAGTTAGCATATTGACAAATTTGCAATAGTTAATATGGTCACTAACATATTACAAGAAGTCCAATTATATGTTATTCAATGGAGGTTATACGGAATAGGCTACGACACGTTATACTACTTTATATTTGTTTAGTAATTATACTTATTGTTGGACATATTTTGGGGTTTTTGTCACGACCCAATCCCGTGGGTCGTGACTTGAGCCCGAAATGGACACTCAGACGCAAATACCAAATCGGACACCAACTTAGATCCAGCTTCTGTCATGACCCAACCCCGTGGGTCGTGACTTGAGCTCGAATTGGACACTTAGACGCTAATACGAAATCGGACACCAACTTAGATCCAGACTTTAACTTGTGTCTATTTTTAAAAAAAATTCGACACCCGTGGGCCGTGACTTGTGCCCGAATTGGACACTCAGACGCAAATACAAAACCTGACACAAATGCAAACCAAATTATACTTCCAGTAGATATCTTATTTACAAAACTTTTGGCGGAGTTTTCTCTATTTTTCTGACTACCCACCTGCATACAGAAATGTCCCAACAAATAGTACAAGTTTATATATAGACATGCGGGCCGACAAGGACACCGCTACGGTTAAATCGTCGAACATACATAATATATATACATAGGCATACAAATCGCTAAATCCATACTCACAGGTGTCCACAGACCTCTAACTATACCGACAGAATCAGAAGACGGGACAGGGCCCCCGTTGTACCCTCAAATGTACCTAAATACAAAAGTGGAGAACTAAGTGTATATATACCAAGTGTTTGCTCCAAAGCAAAAGGAGCACATCAAACTGCAGTCAGGGATCCTAAGCTGGAGGGTCTCTCACTTGTATAGCTGTATCTGCGGGCATGAAACACAGCCCCCGAAGAGAGGGGGTCAGTACGTAATACGTACTGAATATGTAAAGCAGTACGTATAGAGTATATACATCAGGACAAGTATTAAAGCAAGGTACAATGGTTATTTGCCTACTCAACATATCAAAAATACTTACGGTAAACATATATTCCAAATACTGACATACTTAATTTTAAAAATCCAAACCAGGGTAATAACTCACCACGGGAGTGTGGAAGTCAAACGCGTACACAACATCAAAATATTCCTTTTGTTTTTCAAATTATCAAAC
>DF361454.1:0-28199 GCA_000787875.1 Solanum virginianum | reverse complement strand
GATCTTTTAAAATTAAAACTAACAAAAATACTTTATACTTAATAAATGACAACTGTTATTAAATGCTTAACTAATTACCTTAAAAGACCATATTAAATGCTTATACATTTTTTTTTTACACAATTTCCCTTCCTTTTTTATTTCTTCCACATTTGTTTCTTACATAATCATTTCTTCCATATTTCAAAATTATTTGAATGATCTAAAACTAATTTCTTCCATATTTCAAAATTACATAGAAACTAATTTTTGCTCGATTTTGGTTCAACGAGGTGAGATTCTTCAAGTTTGTGTTTGTGTTGTTTAATGAGTTTAAAATCAGTTTATTATTGTATTATTTTGTTTTTTTTATTTTTCTTGAAATCAATTAATTCTTTTATTTTTTGACCTTTCACATGGCCGAAATTTTTTATATTATTTTTTTGTTTTAATTTTTTTTTATAAACATAATTTAGAAAAAATAAGTTTAATTTTTATTTTTCTTTTGCGTTGAAAAACTTTTATAGTATATTCTTGTATTCTTTTTTTGTTAGTGTATGTAAAAATTAAGGGCATTGTTTTGGTTTAAAAATTGATATGTTATTTTTTCCATTGAATGTTTATTGGTTAATTGATGATATATATATATTTTTTTGTATAGTTTTAAATTTTTTAACTCTTTACAAAAAATTAGCAAAAATGTATTTTCTGTAAGTACATCAATATATATTTTTAGTATAGTTTTTTTTTATTTCAGTAAGTATAATGTGTTTCTTTCTTGGGGAGATGATTGTAACTATTTTTTTTTTATATAAAAAAGTATTTTTAAATATATGTGTGACAAATAATGTATTATTTTAATCTGTTTTCTTGTTAGGCAATGTAAAAAGTAAGTGTTGTTCTTTGTGTTGAATTATGAATTGATTTAATGACTGTTTATTTATTGGTTTATGGTCTATATTTAAGATTTTTTTTTTTTGGGTACTTTAGTGATTTGTATGGTGTTTTATTGTGATTTGCCCCTTAATTTTGTATGTTCTTCAATTTAACTGTGATTCATGCTTGTTCAAACAGGTATATATGTTGATTATAGTTTGGAAGGAATGTTAGATGATTTAGACATGCATAATAATTATTTGGTTGAAGTGTTATCTCCGCAACTTGGGATAGACACAAACAGTTGATGAATTGAAAATTAGTTATTTGGTGAGCGATAGAAATCTACTGTTATCAATACATAATGACATGATAACTCTAATACATCAAAAATACTCCTCAACTATTCAAAATAGGGAGTGCAAAAATACCCCTTCGTTAACTTTTGACTCAAAAATATCTCTCCATTAGATCTTTTACTCAAAAATGGAGTACATTGATGATTTTTTTCCTTTTGTTGGTGGTCCAACTAAGGGAATGAATATTAAGGTCCCAAAACCTAGGTGAGGGCATGTGAAACATGTTCAAGAGGTCCCAAAAACATCAACTCTGCTAAAATGTAATTTCTACTTTCTTCATTTTCAGATACATGTCTATTTTTCCATTAGGAAAATCAACTACAAACTTGTCCAATCATATATCTACTTTATAACAACATACTCAGTGAAATCTCACAAATAAAATTTGAGAAGAATAAAATGTGCGCAAATCTTATCACAACCTCATAAAGATAGAGAAATTGTTTCGGAAAGATCTCTCTCATAAATATCAAGCCCCAAAGCAGAAGATACTAGATATGAAAAAAAACGACTAAAGTGGAAAGCAAATGATAATATATAAACACAATAAAAGAAACAAATATAAGACAATAACCACACAAGATAACTAAAACACAAGACCAAACATCATCCTGCAAATTCTTGTTCAAAAAACAAATATAAGACAATAGCAACACAAATCACTAAAACACAAGGCCAAACATAATCGCTGCAAATTCTTGTTCAGAAAAACCTCTCCACCGTTGACTTTCAAATTTCAAATTTCTCACAAAGAACATATTTGAAGCTCTTGTTCAATAATGATGAAGACGGATAGATTGAACTATATAATAGGAGCCATTTCAGACGTTAGTCATCTTGGTTATAAGTGACTCAAAATGGGAAAAATACACTATCTGGAAATGAAATGTTAATTAGAGAAATAACCCCACAATTTGCTTCTATGCTGTATGTTGTACCTCTGGGGATACCAAGTTCTTAAGGAGAGGGGCAGGTAAAAAAAGGAGGGTGCAGGGAGCGAAAGAAAGAACAGCGGAGATAGTGCGATCTTTCGTTTTCCCCTTTAAATAATGCAAATCTGAATCAAATACACTTATACAAAACAATGTACAGAATCAACCTTGGTGTGATTACCATGTGCAATATTCTGTTTCATTACATAATGAAATGTGGACAGACTACAAAACTTTTACACCCATCACTATTTTCCTCATAAAAGAATATTGTTGCTGCTGCTCTTTGCACCAAAACAAATACAAAATTTGACTACTTGTTGACTCAACCTTATGCTATCGGAATTACAATTATAAACACAAAAAAGAAAAAAATATTATTTTACAGCAATCTATATTGCGTATTAAAAAAATTGAAAGGGAAAAAAAAGAAGAATGAATGTACAACAAATTGAATATATCCACCTAGGACATTTTCAACAAATCTGTAACTATAATGCAAGAAACCCTCGAGGCCTCACTCGTGTAAAAATGGGAAGGCAGGATTCTCAAGTAGTTCTGTTGCAGGTTTGACATCTGCAAAATCCTTCACTTGAAGAGATTCTGAGACTTCATCAATAGAGAATGGGATGCTGCATTAAAACATATGTAGCAGTTATACTAAGGTTTTCACCTAGTTCAAAAGATTGCACTTGACGATGTATCAGGACAAAATACATGACCAGATTTTAGCTTTTATCAAACATGTGAATCCTTGTTGGATAAAAGTCAAAGCAAAAATTCACGAATAACTCCTTTTTTCTGCTTATCCCTTACAGACTTCAATAGTATTTGAGCAATTCCCTCTGAGCAGGAATTGGAGAAAGTTTCAAACAAGTTAATATATTTGCTCTAGCATCAATTAAATATGTCTAAAAGAATGAATACAACGACCAAGGAGGAAATTCAATTATATTGAACCTATACCATATCAGCCGATCAAAACGTATAAATTCATCAAAAGAAGGAAACTAACAAAGTCTGAAATTTTGAAATCTTTCCTTTACAACTAGTTACACATCATTTGGTATGAGTTTTCTATTCAATTACCCATATTAAAGTCTGGGTCATACTGCATTCAGCAAAAAGGGAAAAGGGAACGCTGTCGCGGGGGATTGAACCCAGTCACCCGATTTGATTTGAGTTTAACTGAACAGAGACTATATTTTCCTAGAGAACCAGAAGAAACTTAAAAGATAACTTGATACTGTGTTATAGGCACAAACAACATGAAACTAGCTTGTTTACTTAACAACTTAACACTACTATGGGGTGGGTCGGGCAGGAGTACCCCCTTATATAATGCTGATCCCTGTAGTTCACTTTCAGAAATTTATTTGTCGGGAGGGGGGGGGGGTAAATAATAAGAGTATACTACTGCTTTTAATTACACAGGGACAGGTAAACTGTCAAACTGATATCACTAGCCAGAGAAGTTTTCAGCTAGGGATGATAAAAAGGAGAAAAAATAAATTGATCGAACTAATGGAGAACAAGAGTTATTCCCACCCTAAGAGACCAAAAATCCAAATTTCAGTTGGACAATGTAACTCCAAATACTGCCACCCATTTTTCCACATCATTTTTCCTTTTGTTCTCCAAGATGTGGTTTTGTTTCTTTTCCACTGCCCCCCCAAACCCCAAACCATCTTTCTCATCGTTTTTCCACCTTAACCCACCCATTGTCATTATCATTATCAGAAGACTTAATTCTTTTTTTGATAAAGGTCAGAAGATGATTTGAGTCTATCAGAAGACTTAAACATCTTTGCCATTCTTTTAAAATTATCAAAGGGCCTAAGATCATTTAATCAAGTTTTTGTTTGAATTTGATGATTCTGCAGATTGAGTAGGGTCTGACTCATAATATTTCATACAGCAAAGGAAGTGGTATTTTCTGGAAGTGGCTCTGACCACAAGCTGAGAGGAGTTGGACTCGAACTGGGTTTGGGTGGCCGTAAGAAGAAGAATGACATTTGCCCACCTCTTGATTGGATCATATCACTTTTGATGGAAAAATATGGTGTTTGACATGAATATATGGTGTATTCTGTCCATAAGCTGTATTACTGTCATTGCTTTTTAACTCGCGCACATCAAGTTAATAATCTGTCCCACATCAGCAAATAAGGGGGAGATAGTTCCACTTCACACAAGCTTACGGGGGTCATAGGACCTCTACAAACTTACGGTGTGCGGTCAGAAAAACAGGGCAAGTTGTGGTGAGAAATTCTTAAAAACCAAGTGTCTCTATGCTGTATGTTGTACCTCTGGGGATACCAAGTTCTTAAGGAGAGGGGCAGGTAAAAAAAGGAGGGTGCAGGGAGCGAAAGAAAGAACAGCGGAGATTAGATGATCATGTTTCTTCTCCAATATTTGACTTGGAAGATGACAAATATTCAAAACACAGGACAGTTTCTCACCTTGAATTATCATCCAATAGAAAAGAGTTGCTCTCGGCATTGTTCGAGTCCTCTGTCATCAACACCCTCATGCTTGATATGACCTGTAACAAGAGAAGAGAATTTCAAAATAAAGCCAACTATGCTTGGATGAAAATTACTGTAGGGGCTATCTTAAAAGGAACAATGTAGTGTAGGACTTTCAATAAGACAAAAGCCATCAGTATGCATATCTTACATCTGGGGAAACACTTCGTGTATTATAGTTGTCATCCCAATAGAGCGTACAGATTCTGTAAAGTTGCTGGACACTAAGAATCTGCAAAAGAAAGAAATTTAGAGAGAGATTACATATAGTGTTGTATGTTAAGCTCAAATGAACATAAGAGGAGAATTTGACAAAGAACTCTTTCGATCTAACTGGCTAAATGGCGAGCAAATCTTACTATCTGAAGGAGCTTAGCTTCTTAAAGGGCTCTTAAAAAAGAAAGTTTTTTTTAAGAAAGCAAGCCTTTCAAGTAGGGCTGCAAGAAAAAGGATGTGCTAAGGCTTAGGCATTCTCACAGCTGCTACGCCCTTGCTTCTTGCCTTATCTTACTTAGTAACAGAAGACTATTTACAGAACAAATACTAAAGAGGAAAAGAGACTTACGGGACACAAGTCATTGGTGATCTCATCATAAGATATTCTATACTTCTGATGTATAACCTGTGGACAAGTAACAGGAATGGGAAATTACATCAGCTGTTGCAATACATAAGTAAACCCAAAAATTTGCAATCTACATCTAAAAATGTAAACATGAACAAATTCTAAATGGAAAAATGAGCAACGATTATCTGGCAACATCTAAGTCTGTAACAGCTGCAATACTATGGAAGAAAATAAGTACCGGTGATGAGATAAAAGGCTAAAGAAATTTCAATAGCTTAGTCCAGCACTACACATTCAACTCTATATATATTGTCAAGGGACTTTCGTTACAGAATTAGCCATGCCTACTCGCAGGAAACTTACATGGAACAACTTGTATGCTGGGATATTTCCCATCACATTAATAAATTATTTGCCTCATCAAAAGAATGTCAAATGAAACGTGAAAAAACCAATCTAAAAATATTCAAAGATCAAGACAAAACTGCACCTGGCATGTCCGAATAAAGAAGTCAAAAAGTGTTATCCACAACAACAACGGCATACCCCGTGGAATCCCACAAGTGGGGTCTGGGGAGGGTACAATGTACGCAAATGTTACCACTACCTCATAGAGATAGAGAGTCCATTTCCGGAAAACCCTCGTCTCAAAAATCAAGCCCCATAAGCAGAAAATACTAGATATGGAAAAAAAAGGGGGAAAAAAAGAAAATAAAGGAAAACAACTAATAATGGAAAGCAAATGTAAATACAATAAAAGTAACAAATAAAAGACGGATAATGACAACACAGGATACAAAGACACGATTACTCCTACTAACTTACTATATCACAAGGTCATGCATCAACCTACCCCTACTAGCTTATCAGCCTTCTACCCTAATACGCGACCTCCACTCCTTTCTATCTAAGGTCATATCCTCAGTGAGATGAAGTTTCGCCATATCTTGCCAGTACTTCTTCAGTCTAACTCTACCCCTCCGTGTAACCCCTAAATCCAACCTCTCGCACCTCTTAACAGGGGCATCGGTACTTCTTCTCTGCACATGTCCAAACCATCGCAATCTCGCTTCCCTCATTTTGTCAGCCACAGGGGCCACCTTTAACTTCTCTCGGATGGTCTCATTCCTAATCTTATCACTCCTTGTATGTCCACACATCCACCTCAAAAAGTGATATCCAAATAAAATAATAAATGAGGGCACATATATGGGAAAGGCGACCACTTAAGACAACTTAGACCCTTCAACACTACCAAGACCTTCACAGTGTGTAATATGCAGATATATTTTCTATGCTACGATGAAATAAATTAGCATACCAAGAACCCAACAGCTTGTCTAATATGTTTGAGTTCATCCCAAGAGGAACCTGCATACTGCAATATAGAACAAAAAAGGAAATGAAGTCAATCTTTTCAATAAAGCTGGCAATAGTGAGACATGAGTAGCAATGTGTAAATTACAGACATGCTGAACTTACCTCTTCTTTTGCTTGGCAGCACCACAGCTCTAACTCAGCTAACCCAGCTTTAACATATTCCCCATTACTGAATGTACAACACTCCCTTCGAAGGAGAAGACTGCAAATTGCAATATTTAGCTGAATCAGCATTTGACAACTGGCATATAGCAACAATACAAATTAGAATAACAAAATTCACTCACCTGTTAAACAGTTGTACATTGATGTATGAGAAGGTCTGAGTAAATATCTTTTGCACAAGAATTGGAGGAACCTAAAGAAACAAATAACTTTTACTCCATGCACCCATAGATCTATATGAACAGCAAGCATTAGCTTATCTTGGAAACTTCGTAAAAGAAAAAAGTTCATAGATCCATACAAAATTTTCTTTCAATGTACAGAGAAGAGAGTTGAGGCATTCAATAATCCGCTGCCAATGATTGGTCGAAGAGTCTTTGCCAAAGGATCTCCCAGTTCTCAAACTTCCTTTGGAAGTCCTTGGTGCCTGAATTTCAACATATTATTATTGTTATGTAGAACAAAGGCTACAATTGACAAATTTATTCCACCTCAGACCAAGAGCTACACTAAAAAGTGAAAGGGAAAAAGAAAATCTAGTGTTAAATTCGCACAATCTCAACAAACAGTCACAAAGGAGAAGAAGCAGATGTTTTACTAATGACATGTCAATGGAAAAAATAGCTACTAGTCCAAAAAGCTTCTCCAAAAGGGTGAGATATACATATATATATATATTAAGACATGTACGTTCTAGGCTACAAACTTCAATTCTTCACTCAAATATGTAATCAGAATAAGTTTAAAGTACATAAGCTTAGATACTCCGTTTCTCCATAACTCATCCGTTCAACTGCAGGGCTATCGTGATTATGAGAGAAAAGAAGGAATGGCGCCTTCCTTTGTCACAGAACTGATGGTTAGTACTTTTCACAAGGAGAGGAGTTCCCGGAGATAGCGCTGGTTGGTGCACCTTAGAAGACATGAGTGCTTTCCGTAGTGCGCACCAAAATTTCACATAATTGATGCTAAGGGAGGCGAAATTTTGAGCCCATCCAAAGCGGCTCATAAGTGGGTGCGGCATCTGATTGTTTTATGTTAACATTCATCTAGCCTTCAGCAGCTTGTGATAGCCCTAGCAGTACCTATTCATTGATAGCATGTTGTTGTTTTCCTATTGGCTAAGCACAATGGTTTTGCCTTGAATGACCATTTGACACGGTATGCAAGCAAGTCTGCTCTAGCACCCCACGAAAACATCAACAGAATGTTTGTTACCTCATCACCAGAAACAATACAAGCTGCTCCAGCTTGTTTAATTCCTTAAATCTTTATAAATGTTTTTTTTTATTTGCACCGGGTGTCCGAGTCTCTTAGAGCCCCGACTAATCCCGGGGGTGCACAGGCCCTCGGCAAGGAGTTTCCCGCAAATGCACCATGGTTAATTCAGGTTTTACCCAGTCCGATGGCCCTCAAAAATTGTTTGCACCCAGTGGGTTTCGATCTTGAAACCTTGAAAGGGACGAAACCCCAAGGCTCAAGTCTATTACCACCAGGCCAACCCCTGAGGGTTAAATCTTTATAAATGTTAATCACTATAACTTGCAGCTAATAATTGTTTTCTGGTAGTTATATATATTACTGCACCAAATAACCATAATGTTATAAATACACACATCTCAGTTCAGATGAGCTATATCTTTCAAGTCTTAGATCATCAAGCAATAAAAGCAAAAGTATACAGGTTTATAGGGATGTATTGATCTTACATATTGACTTGACAGATGGATAACGTTCTTTTAATTAGAGCTATACTCAATAATCTAAAAAATCAGAAAGCATGTCCCAATATTTGTGAAAAATTTCAATTTGTATGGCTAGAGCAAACGATCCTTCTTTTTCTCTGGGTACACCATAAGGAGTAATATTGACAAAAAAAGGACACCACATGACCTGGTTTATCATGACCAAATTCAAAGGGAATACTAACTCAATGCTTACAGGACCTGATATACCACATGAAATCATTTCTTTATGAAATATGAGTGATGTGATAAAGAAGTACCTTTTCTCTCAAGAGGATGAAAAACCCTACTGAGTTATTCATTTGACAAGGGAAACAAAAACGAAAAAAGAACTTTCAGAATGTCAAGCATTCTCCTAAAAAACAATTTTCAAAGAAAATTAAGAGAATTTCTGGTATCGACTCCGACCTAATACTTCCCATGACTCACAATATTTCAAATATGTATTAGCCAGGAATCTATGTTTACAAACAAACATTGATGATAATCTGAAAAGTTTTAGGTAAGAGTAAAATTAAGTGGAAAAGGATTAGTAATTAAGCAACAACCTCTAAAGTGCATCCTGAACTTAGGGAATTGGTAAGCCAAAAAGCAAAAACAGAAAGCTCTTCCAAATGCAGTAGTGGATTGCTGAGAGAATATTTCGACAAACCTGGATGCATAAGGAAATCAGTGATCCCAACTCCTTCTTCAAGTTATCCCTAATAATTCCATAAATCTTTTCAACATATGCTGTAAGCTGCTGCTTGAAAAGCAGAGCAGGGTATTTTGCTTCAACTTGGCGCACTACCAATGCAGCTGCAGCTGCAGCAAGATTGACAGAAGAAGGCGACGAACGAAACCCCTGAAAACAACACAACATAATCAAAAAGAACAGGCATGAGAGTTAAATTACTATGGCTAGCCCTCTTGACAAGACAACAATCATGCTTAAACAAGAATGAAGGAAATTCAGAAGCTTCAATACCATTGTCATTCTCCCAAATAGAGATGTTGGAGGTTGTGGTTTGCGAGTTGGAGTTGCACCAACTGCACCACCTGGTTTCAGACTTTTTTGGATTAAGAACAATAATGTTGAGGTATTTGACAGCCAATACGCCATGTGGTCATTGCTTTCTTGATTCTGCAATTAGTAGATACTTTGTTATGCGTCAAGTTAATCACAATTGGCTCTAACAGCAGTATCAACCTTCAAAAATTTGACAAAAGAAGGTTGCACTCCTGTTTCCCCTTTATTCATTGTCTCATAAATGATGATTTAAATCATTCAGCAAAAGTTGCAAACAGACTGATAATTTTCCTATTCACACTTTAGTAATGATGGAAGTTAGTTGAAGTTTACTAGACAATAATATCCCTATTCCATGCTTCGTCGATGATTGAAGTTGCCTCTAAATCAAAACACTAAATTAAAACATATATATTGGGTATCAATTTCATTTCATATGGAAAGATGACATTCATAATTCTGGTTGGCTCTGAATGTCTGAAAAATTTAAAATCTGGAAACTTCTACTTCGGTTTAATATTAAACATTTTGCCAGCAAACTTAAACATAAGGACTTCCTACATCAAGGAAGTACTTCACGATAAAATGTAACATCCTATGGTGGTTGATGATTGTTTGACGGGACAATATAAAGCAGCTAATTGAATTATACAAATGTACACGAAAATATAAATCTGCAGCTAATACTTTCGGCAGCTCTCATGTTGAGATGCAGTCCCCATCTGCTTCAATACACTACGATTTATAACTTTCTTTTTCATCCTTCAAACCTTTATTGCCATCTACATATTTCCAGTCTCATCTCTAAGGTAACACTTCCAGATAACTTAAAAATGGAAAGGTCATTCCAGACAAGAATCAGAAACCTAACTATCCTGTTAACATCTGGAGTTCATGAACTTATTCAAGAGAAAATATTGAGATATAGCTAGTGACTCCACCAAAATTTGTCTATGTTACTGTTGCTTGAGCACACTAATTCAACCATACTTAAAACCCTCCCTTCTCCCATTGACAGTTTAAAAAATAAAAAAATGGTATTTTCCACGGGTTCAGTGAAGCAAGATTGATTTCATATGATACATGAAATCATAAATTCCTAAAAGGAAAGAGTACATTGCTGACATCCCCAAAAGAGCACGATATAGATAAATATGTTGACGTATATCATATTGACTTCCGCCTACACAATAGTTTTAAATTTAAATAGGAATCCTATGAGCAGGGTTGTTTTCCCCTTTCCTAATCAATGCTGGTAGGGACTGTAAATTGCTTTCTCTATAACAATCGTAAAGACAATGGATGTTTATCTCCTTTTTTTCCTTAAATCCTTAAATGGATATTTAGCTCCTAGCCTATACAGAAGCAGGTACTTCATCTCATTTTACGTGGCACCTTTTCCTTTTAGTCCATCCCAAAAAGAATGTCAACAACAACAACATACCCAGTGAAATCCCTAAAGTAGGGTCTAGGGAGGACAGAGCGTACGCAGACCTTACTAAAATTAGAAACAAATTAGAAAAAGAATATTCCAAAAAGAATGTCACCTTACTATATAGGTATTTAAGGATTGCTAAGCCCACAAATTTAAACTCTTCTTTCTTTCATAAAAGGATTGCTAAACCCACAAATTTAAAAACTCTTCTTTCTATCATAAAAACTGTGCGAAGTCAAGTGATGCCCATAAAATGGGATGGAGGGCATAATACTTTTTACTGCAGTCAGGCAATTATGGTCCAATCCTTTCCAGATTCCTTGGTCCAAGCCTCTTAAATAACCATGAAACATGTCCATGACAATGTAAATAATCAGCATCCAAAAGTACTGTACTTACCTCAATAGCTGAACCAATCATCTGAATCAAACGATCGAACACACTAGTCCTCTCAGCTTCAAAAGATTTCCAATGGAGAAGGCATTTGTAGATGGTAAAAGCTGCAACAGGCTTTCCTTGGCTGAACCCAACATCCTTCATCACACAGTCAATGAGTGCATCAACATCCTCCTGTAGCAAGGTCAACAAGAACTTCATTTAATGAAACTATCTATCCGTAATTAAGAAATACATTATCTAAACCATCCACAGAATCACATACATGCTGCCGATCAACAGGAGGTCTCCTCAACTTGCTGTCGGGAGTTTCATAATTTTTAGAAGGTGTGGAACTCAGTGCATCCTGCAAAAATTAGTCCTCTCATAAGCAGTAATTAAAGTTTGACAGCATACTGCAAGTGATGTAGCTTAATGACTACAACATCATGTCTTACATTAGTGTGCTTTTCATCATCGAGGTGGTGTCCATTTTCAACTATCTAAAAATACAAAAACAGTGTCTCAAGTTTGTTAACAGTAATGGTCAAAGGAAAGAGAAGAATGAAAATGATGACTTTTCCCTGGTAAAGTACCTTGGAAGCCAGACTAGGTGAATGATCTGAAACCCGCTTGGCCGGTGTTAACAGGCCCTGCTGTCGAAGAATCTTGTTCTCAGATTCCATGTCAAAAATTTTCTCCTCAAGCCTAATAGCCAAAAGACTTAGTAATGAGTAAAGTTTCTGTAAGACAAACACCACTTTTACACATTTATCAAATTAAGCAAAATGTGCCTATTAAGTTTATTCAACCTTTGCATAGTAGTCTTCAACTGAACGATCTTAGACTCTGCCTCAATTGCTTGCTTCAACCGCTCCTCACTAAGTTTATTTGTCTCTTCATATTTTCTTTCTGTTTCACCAATCTTCTTTTCTAGAGAGCTCACCATAGTCTAATATTCAAAAAATAATTATCAAAACATGCATACCAAGTAGCATCAGTCAATAAACGTACAAAATGACAACAGAACCAGACTTTAAAGCTTCAGTCAACTTACCTTGAGGTTCTCATTTTCAATGCTAAGTTTGTTCATCAATTCATGGTCAATAACGGGTACTTCCTGTACAATAGGAATCTGCTCAGCTGCCCTTTTTGCATTTTCACGTTCTTTGACAAGCATTTCCTTGGTTTCCTTGAATTGAACTTGCACCTCCTGCAAAGCAGATTGTAGTTTTGCATTTTCTTGTGTTTTTGCTTCTTCAATATCCGCCTACAAAAACACAATTTGAATAATGAGCTGACAAGAAGAAACAAAATGATCACGTAAGGAAATAACAGCTGAGATGGGACAAGCTTAGTTATATTCTATCTATCATTATCTCATACTTCCTTTAAAAAAATAAGGCAAGGTATAGAATTATCGTCTCATACTTCTATTCAGCAAGCATAAAAGTTGTCAAAAGCTTTTGGCCCATATATAGAGCATGCAATCTTTTCTAGCAAAGTATCTTTCACCATTGGGATGCTAGATGCGATCTAATCACCCACAAACTACTATTTTCAAATGATCAAGACAAAGACTACAAGAAAGCGACCCAAATCTTTCCAGGAGCTGAAGCAGTCCATTACTTAAACCATGTGCCCCTATTCTGGTGTTTTAGTGCTCCCTTCACCAAATAAAATTATAGGGCCTCCATTGATCTGTTCTAGTTCTAAAAACAACCCTCAAAATCCTTAACCTAGATTAACACACTTTTGGTATTCTATATATTTCTAAGTCAATTTTTGGTGGCTCCTTCCCCTTTTTTTTTGAATGGATCAACAATGGCATATATGAAGGTTGAAGATGACTGTTCTAGAACTTGCTTTAGAGAAAGCATCGATCAAGGATAATGTGTGTCATGAAATAACAACTACCAAATGAGGGTGACCAATTATGTATATAATTTTATCTACTGACCCTCATGCGTTTCTCCAGCTGCAATCTCCAAGTTAATTCTTCAACTTGCTTCTCTAGTTTATTCTTTGCAGCTTGCAGAGCCCCAGTCTCCCGGGCAGCCTGGAAAAAGGAGTAAGAGTAGAACTCAGATAAACAGCAGTTGATTAGACCAAACAATGATAAATAAGAACAAGAGTCAAATTTGCAAGCATTTTCGCATGTTTAACTTCTTTTAGTTGAAGTACACAATGCATGGAACAAACTTATGCAGTTAGAGAGAGTACGCTTTCATTTATTTATTCATTCATAACTTCAACACACACCCTCACGTGCAAGACCGATTTTTTTCCATGAACCAACTACGTGGTAATTCTTTTTGATAATGGGTGGCAGTGAAACTTGACCCTAAGACCTCTGCCTGCTTTGATACTTCGTGACGATCACATCTAAAAGCTTAAGTTGTTAGAGAGAGTACACTTTTATTTATTTATATGTTTCATGGAATAAAATCACTTCGGTCAGATGTATAAAATAGAAAAGTACTGATTATAATGATGTAATTATTCTTTGATTGAGCTTGACAATTTTAGGAACTTAGAAAAGCCAATAAACTCAGCAGTAGGGCAAAATTTGTCTACAATGACACTTAAGTAGCTGCGCGTGAATATTTTTTCAAACCAAGACTCCAAATGATTGCTAACTAAGGCCTACTTATAGTCTTTGATTCAATACTATGGCTTGCAAGTTCATGGAGGTAGTTAAAGCACCTTAAAGAACCTTTTTATAGTGATGGTGCCAGGGCAGCTAGCTCCGTCCACCAAGACTTAGGCATACAAGAAGAATTCACCAAGTGTCGCCTTTATTCGAATTTGAACCCATTTTCCAAGGCTGTTACTCCAACTATTCTAGCCCTATTCCACCCACTTTGAGACCTCTTGAATACTTATTTTAAAAGTTAACCACTAATTTCCTTTAAATCAGTCACTCCCACTTCCTTGGTCAAACTCATGAAAGCAATTTTTCAATTCAAGAATGTAATATCAGAAAACCTATCAAAATCAGTTTTTACAGGGTTCAAGGCTACAATACTATTATATATCTGAAAATTCTCAGGCAGCATTTATCAGCAAAATAGGAAAATTCCAGAGAGTGAAAATTTTGTCGAACAAAGATGATAAGAGAGATGTGGAATGAGAATTACCATCTTAAGCTTCTTCAGTTCAATACGAGCCACTTTAGCTCTCCAAGCACATTGAGTGGCAATTGCGGCTTTCTTGAGCTTCTTGAATTCCGCACATGCCAAGAACTTGCGACAGTGGCTCTGAACAAATAGTATGATGGTCCATGAAAATTCAACAGTAGCTTCTGAGATATGTTATTTAGTTGCCATGAAGAAAATTACAGCAACTAGACTTAGCTACTACATCTACTAAAGTAGGAATCTATCTCAAACTTTTGAAATGATTATCCTTCATTAACCCCAAGGATTGGTTCAACCATAATCCTGAAGGTCATGAAATTGAACCCCACTTATGCAGATCCTTAGGCCTACCATTTGCAGCAAAAAGAAAAAAAGGACAGATTTATCCTTCAGATATTTAATGCTTACCTGAATAATAATTGCTGCTTTTGTCTGCCTTCTGAATCGAAGCTCATTGCGTGCAGCCATTCCACGCAATCCTGTCTGAATTGAAATAGCAGAAGCCCACAACACTTTGTAAGCCTTCCTAGCAATATGCATGCGCACATTTGTCTGGATTCTAAGAGAGGCTGCTTCCCTCCGCAAGCTCTCATATACACGCCGAGCAAGTTCCCCTACAATGACCAAATGGAAACAATCAAATAAATATCAAGATTCCTAACGTGCATTCTAAAATAGGAACCTACACATGCAGCAAATTCATTACCTCGGCACACAGATTGTATCTGTATAGTTGACTGTCGTAACACTGTAAAACTTCTCCGAGCCATGTAAGAACGAACTTTCCGCTGGATGATGCTAGCAGATCTCCCTAACACTTCTGCCCTTTGAGCATCCAGTTCCGCCATTTGACCAGCTCTCAGAAACACCTTTGTTTTACCAATCTGCAAGACCAAATTAAGACCAGTGAATGGCTTTCAAAGACTAAACATGGGAGAAGTCTCACAAATTAAACTAGGATGAAAATTTAATATTGAGACCATATTAAAGTATGCTTATAAACAAGATCCCAAATAACTCTGTGAAGACAATTAGTACAGGATATTAGACTTGCCACTGAAGTTTGCAGCATCATGAGCAGAAAAAAGGAGTAAAAACTAGGAGAAGAAACATGAGAAGGCGATTTTAGAACTTAATCGCTGATAAGAGAAAAATCGACTAAAGCAGGGAGCCAAATTGAGATCAACAAATCTAGAAAGAGATCACAAACAAAGAGTCTGTTATCATTATTTATGTCTTATTTACAATCGTTAGGTCAAACAAGAAATTTGCATACCTAAAGAAGTTCAAAGCACATCCATGAGGAGTCAACCAACAAAAGAGACAAGAAAGAAGACCAATATGAAACTATCTATGTTGTTACCCAATCAGTAAGGCTCATATGGAAGCAAGAATGAGATAACGACATAGAAGTGATACGGGAAAAGCCAGAAAAGTAATGCAACAACAGGTTTATGATCCTCCAAACATTAGTATCCTACTGTCTTCGAAACATGTCGAAAATCTGAACAATTTAGCATAACAAATACAAAATGAGACAGCACTTGCTTGATATATCTTAATGAATAAGAAATGTTCCCATGTTCCAGGTAAAAGACTGTCCGAAAGCTAACAAATATTGTCAGCAATTTAAATGATTTTTTTGATGACATTTTAAAATAATACAAAATGTAGGAAAGTACATAAAAAGTTCAAAAGTTATTCATATCCTAACAGAGTAATTTTAAAACTTTACCTGGTAACCTTGAAGTCCAACTTTCTCCAAAAGCCTTTTGCATGCAGCAACCTCGTCCGTACTGTCATGAATTAGTCAATATATAAAAACAGAATCAATAATAATTTGAATTATACAAGGTAATCACATACCTTCCATCTAAAACTTCAGGTGCAAGGATGCCAAAACGATCTAGAAATTCATAGAACGGTTTCCGGGTAGGATACCCAGCCATACTTATTCTAATTGCTTCCATTACTCCCTAGAATTAGAATAAGAGTGAGTGCAAATCCAACTACCATCACACTACCAGCAAGAAAATTCAAAACGTTTACTTACTCCACAACGCAGCTGCTGCAGAACGTTGTGATTCTCAAAGATAGCTGGCTTTAGCAGATTATTAGGCTTTACACACCGAATGTAGTGGGGCTCTGTTGCATTCAGTGTTTCAAGCAAAGATTGCAGTTGTTGCTGCAAAATACAACGACACAAATCATGTTTCAGCATGCTCCAAACCATAGCAAAGATTAGAGGGAAAGCAATTATGGGAGAAAAAGTTGCATTCCACGTGCCTTAAACCTTGACCCAATTGATGAGAACTTTGATTGTTTTGAGGTTTCCTCATTTGATGTAGGAAACAGCCCAGATACAAAGGAACACTTTGAAGCATTTAGGAGTGCCTGGTGCTCAGCAATAACATAATCTTTGTTTTTCTCCAGAAACAATTCAGTTTGATACGTGACCTGGAAAAAGCAACAGGTATATAATATCCACGCTTTGACGTTAACAGTAAAGTCTACACATGATATTACGAATGGTGTATATATCAAAAGAAACAAAAACTTACATCACCAGCATAATGGCATATAGTGAAATCAGAACGAGCCAACTTGGGCTTGCAGAAACGTTTATGGTTTTTGAAAGTTTGATAGAGCTTTTGAGCAAACGTTTCATGAGTAGATCTAGGAAACATGCTACAAAAACAAAATGAAAGCATCGTAAGCATCCTAAGCAAAGAAATATGAGCATAAGTAACACAAATAAGTGCGGCAATTATAAGAGAGAGTGGATGATAGGGTTACTGAAAGAACCTCAGCAAGCTACTTACCAAGCTTCATCAAGGAGTGCTATAATACCGCCTGGTTTCTGAGCAAAGGGAAAAATTAAGATGTTATCGAAAGAGGAAAGACAAGTGACTAAGTGCTGGTGCAAATGGTAATAAGAAAGAAATGGACTGAATGAGAAAATGGAGGCCTAATGAGATTATCCATGATCTACTATTTAGAAGATCTTTGGTAAGGAAGAAAAAAGAAGATATCAGCCAATTAGTTCATTAGATTTTATCTGACCTAGACAACATGATTTTTGCCTGCTACTACTAGAACATCTCTGTAGATTTTTTATTCTTGCTGACACTATCTCTGCATAAGCTTTTTGCTACCTGTTATAACTGTTTACCAATGAAAAAAATCATCTCTGAAGCTACTTAATCCTAAACCTGCAGCACAAAGATCCTTAATCCTACAGGTTCCATGATCAAAACATGTTAAGAACATGAAGTTTAAAAACTGAGCTGCATCAATAAATCTGACAAACGTCTGCAAAGGAAACAACATATTCCAAATGCAAGACAAGTGACTGCCAAGAAGACCTGTAGAGATTTTACAAAGAGGGAAGGAGGAAAGCAGTAAAATGGCTTTACTAAGGGTCACTGAATCAGAGTGGGAAGCAACAACTTTTCCTTGAAAGACTCAACCAACAAATATATTCCAAGACATTTGCAAGTAAGCAATTGCTAAACTTTCAGCATCCAAAACCTCGGCACAAACCTTTTCTACCAGATCTAGAATATCTTGATTATCAATGAACTCAATGTAGCTCCAGTTAATTTCTTCTTTTGTATACTCTTCTTGTTCCATTTTGAAAACATGCTGTAAAAACATTGGTAGGGTATCACAAAGCTGTGCAGCAGACTAAAAGTTAGTACAAAAAAGACAAGGAAATAGCCAGAACCTGATTGAAGTGCTGCTGAAGCTTCTCATTTGTTAAATTGATACAGAATTGTTCAAAGCTACAGATATACCCCACAATAATTAAACATTATACAAAAGAATCAGCTTTGAGATGCAAAAAAATTCAGGCACTCAGAGTCGCCAAAATGTAACAAAATTCTAAAGTGTGCTTCTTTAAGCTTCCATTAGGAAGACTTTTGAAATTTATGGTCCAAAACAAATTTTAACCATTTGTGTGATAATAATTCATTTCATTAAGGGTATTAGAAGAATTTTAAAGTTAAGTTGTTTCTAATCATAGAAAGGTGACATTCTATTCGGGGAAAACTAATAAGGAAAGTATGTGGCATAAATTGGAATAGAGGGAGTAACTACAATGAAGTCTTAAGTCCACATTAAATTTGATTGGCAAAAGTAGACAGATAAATACTATATGATTTTCAACACCACAAATGTGACCCTTGACACAATGTGAAGTACAACAACATTTGCTTGCTTGTGGAGATGTCAAAGGAATTCTTTAATAGTTCACTCCAAGAGACAATTCATGTACAATGCAACCAAAAAGCAACAAATACACACCTATTAGTCTTGAAACTCTCAAATCCGTAGATATCCAGCACACCAATCAAAGATTTAGAATTAGGATCTTGACCAATTGAACTATTGATCTTATCTACCAGCCTGCAAAAAAAAAAATGCTGGAGGTCTGAGAAAACTGACAGTTGTTTGAAGAAATAAAGAATACTACAAACAAAAGATAACTGAACATGTCATTTAATTCCTGTCCAGACATAAAACTAAAGCTTACCAGTCAAACAATCTTGAGTACACAATTTTTGCAAGAGCATCTCTACTGGTAACAGCAGCTTCTGGATCCAGCCATTTGGTGATGGTTTCATCACGAGTAACAATAACACGTTTGCAAAGGGAATCCTCTAGAGACTTTACATCACACCTATGCGTAACATAAAGTTTAATGGCTACTCTGTCTCTCAATCTCTCTCTCTAAAAGAAATGCTTCAAACCAGTAAAAAAAGCATAATGTGCTTTGATTTAATATTCCTCATATATCTACTTACATGAATAACTCGGCAGCAGTTCTCAGATGAAACCAAGACTTCTCATCTTTGGGTACTGACGAGTCTATCTCCTTCCCCTTCGCAAATTCTATGTTTCCAAGATGGAGAATTGCAGCAACTACTCGAAATATTGCATCCTGGGAGCAGTCACAAGGTAACCAAGAAAGTATAAGGAGAATCTAAAGTTGAACATGTTTTACTGTCACTAGTAATTTCCCACAAGATACCTGCTCTTCAGAGCTTATTCCAACAACATCCATTGCCTTTCTTGTAGCTAAGTATTCTTTGGCATCATCAAGCCCGTCTAACTCATAGCAATTTGTCTGATTGAGGTAATGAAATGTCCTAGGATTGTCCAATTTGAACCTTTTAATATCCTGAGAGAGGAAAGATAAAATAAGGAGCTTGGAAAACAAGTCCATATGACAGATTATTCCTCAATATGAACTACGATATCAAAGAAAAGGAAAAGGAGTTGAGCATCCCAGGCAAAGACACTGCAGCACCTGCAGCAGGACAATCATGGTAGGTGTACAGGTTGTTATACGATGATCCCTGAACCAATTTATGTTACTGCAGCAGAGTATTGTTCTCTCTTTTTTTTCTAACATGGTGTCCTGACCAGCCTGTGTGCACCTCAACTTTTCCATCGGGTACCTGCTACCTCCCGCAACACACAACTAAATCGAAGTACTGTACCAACCTTTCTCTAAATGAATAGTAGGAACGCAACGATGTCTAACCTATATGAACTATCCAAAGAAAAGTATGGTACTACTTTCCTACTACTAAGGGCAAAGCATTCTTAGAAGAGTCAAAAATAACGAATATGGAAGTTGTTGGGATACATATCGAAAAAAAGGATCATAAGCCATGCAGATTACATATCTTTTACCCCTTCATCCATGGGACATTTGCATTCAAAAGAAGCGTACTGGCCAAAACCTACCATCCCAGTGCAATAATCTCTAGGCACTGCCACCATCGGAATACTGATAGTCGCATGTGAGCTAGGCAAAAACACAGACAACTTGAGGGCATGAAGGTCATATAACCTAAGCAGGTTGCATCTGGACTATTATATAACTTCTGAAGCTAATAACAAAGTACAAAATCAGCCAACAACATCATAAGCTGTCAGAAGAGAGGACAATATAAGGTGTCTCATATACGAATAGAAATAACGGCATTTGCAAGTTGCAGCATCTAAGAAATTAACATTGTGAGGGTACAACACCAATGGAAAAAATTGGTTGATTTTCAAACACAGAAGAGGTATGAACCGAATATTCAAGGGAGAAACAATATAAAATACTGTGGGTTTAGAATGCTTCTTCTTCATAGAAATCCATCTAATGAAGTAAATTGTGGTGAATTACCTCTGGTGGTGCAGCACAAAGCATGTAGAAACAATGATAATTTCTCTCAGGATCAGACAACTGGCAAACACGAGATCTTTCGAGTAAATATGTTCTGACAGCAGCTCCTGAAATCCTTCCCTTTTGATCAAACTGGATCTCCACAAACTTACCAAAACGACTGCAATCTCCATGCAAGAGATATTACAACCACGTGGCAATTTTTTCAAGGGAAAAAAAAAAAAGAGATGCTCTCTGAACAGTTAGAAAACAGACAAAATTCTATCCAACCTTGAGTTATTGTTTCTGACAGTTTTTGCGTTACCAAATGCCTCCAGGACAGGATTAGACTGCAAAATGCAAAAGTGTAATCACCGCGTAAGAGTAGATGAAGGTACAACGGCAGCAGATGATCTTTGGTTTTACATCCATACAAACGATTATCAGCAACCAGTTGTCACCCTCTAGGTACAACACCATACAACAGTGTAAGACTTATTACCTCCAGGACTTGCTGCTCAACTGGTCTACTACCTTCAGCTGCTGCTCTGCCTCCCATGTAAGCAAGATAGCGCATTAGTTGCTTGGTGCTTTCTGTTTTACCAGCCCCACTCTCCCCGCTCACCAATATTGATTGACTTATTCCTTCATTGATCATAAGTCTGCATCCATAGTAAGTATATTTAGATGGCAATTCAAAATAGAGTTTTTGGTTCATAAAACTAGAGAAGCACAAACCTGTATGCTGCATCTGCTACAGCATAAGGGTGTGGACTCAGTTCCCCAAAAGCTGCACCTTTATATTGGGCCATCATATGGGTATCATATAAGTGTGGCAGCCTTCTAAAAGGATTGACAGCAATTAATATGTTCCCTGTATATGTCTGAAATCATCATTTATTAGGTTACTTGACCTACAAGGAAAATGAACAGATCTTATAAAATGATAAGAAACTTACATATATTTCATTGATATCATATCTAGACTTTAAATTATGTAGGACTCCTGGTTCATGCAAATAAGCCAGCTTCGTCATATCATCCACGCCAGATGGCGGAGCTTCAGCATCTTTGGAGTAGACATTAGAAGACTTAACAACAACCTGTAACCATACATTTCAGCAAGTAAATGAACAAAATTCAACATTCCCCAAAACTCTGCTTAGTTACCAATGTGTTTGAAAGGTGGATACAACTCAATGCCTGACTTGTTTCTGCCATAGTTGAATGAACAAAGTACTTACTTCTTTCCTACTATAAAATGCCATGTGCTCACTTACCGTTTTACCATTAGTGCAAAGAACCTTTATGTCTGAACCATTAACCTCCAAAACTTCCCCGTCTATCCAGGCTACATCAGGATCCTCCACCCAAACATGAGAACCAACCGGTAAGCAAATGGAAGAAGCCTGCAAATACAATGATGTGGGGGTTACCCATTCAGAAATATGTATTAGAGACTGTACCAATAGTTTGTACTCTTTTTTTGCCCTTAAATGCATAAGCAAAATGAATACGACTCAAATTGAGGCCGCCAGTCCATATAAAGAATCAAAGCCTGTCAACCCATTAACAGACCAGGCAATGAGAAGAAAACAATGCCTTCGAAACCAGAGAAATCGTGCCAGATTGCATTGATTCTTATCAAATGCCTAGTTATAATGCAGCAAGTCTCAGCTGATGGAATTTAAGAAAAACACTTGATCAACATAAAAGGCTATGATGTTTTTTATCAATTTATAACACTGCCGCACTGCTTATTACTCACTCTGGGCTGTCACTAAAAAGTTGGAGAAAATACATGAGAGTGCTCCGACGAAGTTAATCTAGTCTACCAACTTTACTTAGAAAAGCATGACAGTGGGAGAAATTAGTACATTAATTTTTTTGAGATGCTTATAATAATGTTCATGCAGAAGACGGAGCATATATCGTGACCCACCCCTACTCCGCTAAAACAAGAAGTCAATAAAGTACAGAAATTGACCTTCAGAATTAATAAACTCGTCCATACCTAAGATTTCCTAAGCTGAGATGAAGCTTTGACAGTATTTAGCCAGCAATGGAAAAGGTATAAGGGGTCTAATCAAGATGACTAACTTGACCTGAAATTAACTATTCAACCAAAAAGAAAACAACGGTCCCTTCAACATCCATAGACTCAATAGCAACTCTATGATTTTTCTCTTTCCCAGCACTTAGTAATCAAAAAATAAAATGACATAAACAAGTCTTGTTTGACCCAATGGCATAAAGTATCCTCATTGGTGATTAGTCCATCCCACAATCTGCTAACAATGAGGAATACCCTTTAAATCAAATTTCAGGCAGGTCAAACAATACATTCAAAATACATCAACAAATGCAGATCAAACAATGGTGTAGTGTAATTGCAATACCAACAGAAGAAGAAACAATCCAATAGTACCATTTATTAAATAACTCCAATCAGATCGCTCATCAATCAGCTTCTGAGTCCTCAATAACAATAAAAGGCCACAGATCAAGAAACTAGTGTTTTCCAGCACAAGATAAACCCAATCTCCTCAAAATGACAACTATAAAAAGCAACAGTTCACTTTCACTTTTCTTCTATTGCTCTCTGACTTCAACTTGACTCAAATTTTTTCAACTTTTCCAACAAAGAAAGAAGCAAGATCTGGTGAGCAAATGAACTGAAAACCCCCCTTTAATCACCCACTCCAATTTCTCCTGCCAAAATTAAAGAAAAATCGGAGAGGTTTAAAGACTCGAGAAATGCTCTGATGAAGAGCAAAAGAATCGTGTCTTTTTTTTTTTTTTTCCTTCTATCTAAACTCAAACACCGGTCCGAGTTATATTAATAAATAATTTAATGAATAATTGTAATTAAGGATGATTAATATCTGTAATATGAACTAAATACCGAGCCTACCCCTCCTAGATTCTCGTTATTACCATACAAGTCTCCAACAGGTCATAAACGCGGACAAGGTATCGTCCGTGGTCCCCACCGTTCAAAACGTCGCGGCGGGTAAAACAGAACAGGATTTAGCTGTTACTTTGATACGGTGTCGTCTATGGCCATCAATTTTTGATTGACAACTAGGGTAAAAGTGGGTGGGTTCCATTGGTAATTAAGCCATATCAGTAAGACTTGTGGTCAACAGGTAGGTGAAAACAAAAAACACCCAACAAGTTAGGGACCTATTATAATCCGAAGGGGTCTACAATGTCTTTTCCTTCTTTTCTTTTTTTAGGCACACAATTGAAGTTTAAAGGACCTTAGGTGAATTTTAATATCAAATATATCAATTTTATCTTTCTTTAAAAATTGTTGAATATCAAAAAAAAAAAAATTATGACAAGGGGAATTCAGAGTCGCAAGATAAACCCTGCTCTTGTGCAATAGCTCGCAAATCACGTAAGAGAGGTCAACCCGCACTAGGCAAGCCTGGTGCGATGAGCTCGAACCAAAAGGCAAACTCCTTGCTTTTGCAGACCTCCAGTATGGAAGCTCAAGTCCAATCTATATGTCTATATATAATAAGAGAGATAAAAGCACACACATGCCAGCACTACAAAAAATAAATTTATAATTTAATAAAATTAATTTAAAATCTAAAAATAAAAATTGCAAATACTAAAAACAACATAGTACTTTTTAAATCTAAAATAAAAACTATAAACATAGAAAAAAAAATTGAAAAATCACAATTTTGATCAGTCAAAAATTAGCCTTTTTCATGAACACACTTTTAAAACTCAATTTGGAAAAAAAAAAACTCAATTGCCAATTTGGAAAAAACTCAATATAGCTATATAATCGAAGTTAAACTTTATAACCTACTTAGGACCTCAAGAGAATTTTAATATTCAAATGTATAAAATTTTATCTTTCTTTAAAAATTATTGAATATCTAAATTTAAATAAAACACTAATTAATTTAATTTTATAGTTGTATTGTTGTAGTTGATCGTAATGATTGTGAGCAGTGATGTGGTTGTTATAATAGTAGTAGTTGGTGATGATGATTGTAACTAATGGATAGAAATGGCAATAGCTAATGCTAGTTGATAATGGTACATAACGATGGTCAATAATGAAAAGATGTGAGGAAAGGCCAAAAATCATACACTATCTTTGATTTTAGACTCAAACTAATACATATTCTTTCTACTGGAGCATTAATAGTCCTTTTTGTTTAATAAAATGGTACACTTTTAGTCATAACCCTAAACACCATTACTTTTTTAACAGCAGCCTCTCACATGCATTTCACACTATTTCATTTCCCTCCAAATGTATACGTTCTAGCCTCTTTGTCTTCCTTTCTTTTGAAGAACATAACCCTTAGCCCTGTTAAAGCCGACACTTTAAAATCAAAATTTGAAACTATAAATCAGATCAAACCCGAATCAAATTTATAGCAGCACTAGTTATCAAGAAGCAATAATGATCTTAAGGCGGCACAACACTGATAGACATTCACCTCCTTTCTATGGTAAGTTTTTAAATTTTTAAATTAAAAAAAATCTTTTTTGTTAGATTCACAAGCACATTGTGTTTCTCATCTTGATCTAAGGCTAGTAAAATTTTATTTTTTTTTATTTTGGTGAAAAAGTTCCAACATTTGTTGATTTTGTCAACATATTTTTGTCTGGCAAAATAATTTAGTCTACTTGTTTTCAATATGATTAGTGTTTAGATTTAGTTAATTAGGTTGGTTTGTTCTCAACAAGCAATGAAACGATCCTAGAAAATGTGTATCGGAAGTGCGCGAAATTGTAATTTTTATATATCTCAAAATTCGTGTTGAATATCAAAAATTTGACTTTATATTCTTGTTTAGGGGGTCAAATTGAGTGGGGGATGGGTCTAACTCTGATTTAAGAGTCGACGATTAGCAATTTTAATTTTCATAATTTTTTTTATCCAGTCTCTATTCGCGACAGTGCCGCGCCGCGCAGCTGTTGCGGACATGTGTTAATTTTGCCTCTGTGATTGGTCCATGTCGCGGACCAGACGTGGACCTGTTTATTTTTTTGCCAGTGATTTTTATCTCCTTCCAAGGCTTTTGGGTCTTGGGTCTAAGTGTTCTCATGCGTGAAACTGCCTATACTTAGCCTTATTTCACCCTCATATCATTCAAGGCATTCCCAAATACTCACTCAAACACTTAGTCAATATTTCATCTCCTAAATTCAAGTCTCAAGATTCTATCTGGATTTCAGGATTCTCATTCAAGCTTCAATTCTCCATCTCCAATCTTCATCCGAATTTCAAGGTTCTCATTCAAGCTTCAAGTCTCCATCTCCAATCTTTTTCAAGGATTCTCCCAAGGTCAAGGTATGTGGGTTTCTTTCATGGGTTCCTTTAACTCATTATACCCAAGCTCTCTTTTATCTTAAATTGCATGATTTAAAGTTGATTTACTCATGAGTCTTATCCATTATGAATTTCACTGCACACTATGTTGGGGTTTCATAAAAGTATAGTTATTTTAGCATGTTTTGAGCTATGAATCTAAGGTCTATTTTGAGATTCGATGAAAGGTGTTGATGTATATTGTTTGAGGGTCTTATTGATGGTTTTACATTGAATTTTCTACCATGATTTCATTCTTGAATTGCATGGTTTTACACTAGCAGTACACACCCGCCAAATATTTGATAAAATGTCTGGATGATGGTTTCTTGAGGAATTAAAAGTTCTATGCATGTCTTATGAGTTGAATGTCTATACGATGATGAAATGAGCGTATGTATATGGTTTTCTTCTATATAGTGTTGGAATGTGACCATGCCATACTCGAGGGTTGCATGCCGGGTAACTAGGTAGAGGGGTTTGTACCTTGATAACTATATCGAGGGGTTTGTACCTTGATAACCATGTCGAGAGGTTTGTACCTCGGTCACCAAAGGTGGTAGGGTGCGATGATCCACCAACCATGTCAGGGGGTTTGTACCTTGATAACCATGTCGAGAGGTTTGTACCTCGGTCACCAAGGGTGGTAGGGTGTAATGATCTACCAACCAATTGATGAGGTTAGTACCTCAATCACTAAGGGTGGTAGGGTAAGATGATCCACCAATATGATAGTGGTCTCTTCTTGCACATGTATTATGTTTTATATAAGCATGATTTACTACATAACATCTCACATGCATGCCATATTGTTATATGCTACTCATTGTCTATGCCTATTCATTTTGATTATGTTACTTATCTCTTGTTGCATTGCATCCTACATACTTAGTACATTCAAATGTACTAACGCATACTCTATGCCTACATGATGTCACCATGTATGAACTGGAGCCCTCCTTAAGCATCCCCATCCACGTGGCTAGTACGATTCCACTCAAGCTTGTTGGTGAGTCCTCTTTTTTGGGGACGTTGCTTAGTGTCTCATGTTATGTTCTAAGACTACCTTTCTTTTATGTAAATATTGACTATAAGGGTGAGCTCGGTTGCTTGTCTTGGCCCCCGCTCTTATCTATGTAATATAGGTGTTGTTGGACATATCATGTGTAATGTTATGAGCTTGACTCTCTCTTGACTCTTGTTGTTATGATATGAATGATGTCCCTTAGCCCCGATTACCCCTATTTCTACTCTTATGTTGCTATCCTATTGCTTCTACGACCAAGGATGTGTAATGATGTGCTAAGAGGCTTGCTTAGGGTCCCTTTGGGTTTCCATTGCACCGTGTCACGTCTAGGCCCTAGGCTTGGGTCATGATAAACTTGGTATCAGAGCACTAGGTTATTAGATCTTGAAAGTCCAACACTCCGCATCGATTAGAGTCTTGTACATAGTTGTGTTGTGCACCACAACTATGAGTTAAAGGCTAAAAGGCGTTTGGGAAATGTTTTCCTTCTTCTTACTCTATGTCGTGCTATAAAAGTTGAGGTATGGTCTTTCCCCCCCCCCCCCAATAATTATCCTTTGTTATGCTAGATCATGCCTAACACAAGAGGGAAAAAAGCCTGCGCACCCGAGGGGCAACCGGCTAATGGAGAGTTCGGACTTGCTTGCACAAGTTATGGCTAGCTAAGCCAACCAAGGGGCCAAAGCCCCTCTCGCTCCTATACCAACATCTCGAGTGAGAGATTTCATGAGGATGAATCCTTCGAAATTTCAAGGTTCTATGAGTGTGAGGGAGTATGCCCTCAAGTTCAACCAACTTTCAATATATGCCCCACATTTGGTGGCCGACTCAAGATTTAGGATGAATAAATTTATGATGGGTGTTTTCGACTTGGTAAGTGAGGAATGTCGGTCTACCATGTTAATTAATGACATGGACTTATCCTGTTTGATGACCTATGCCGAACAAATGGAAGAGGAAAAGTTAAGGAAGAGGAAGAGTCATGAGGCCAAGTGGGCCCATTTTGAGGGGAAGTTCCAAAGCCGAAGGGGTGGCCGATCCATTGACCCCATCGGATGTTAGAAACTTCTTAGGCTTAGCGGATTACTACTAGAGATTCATGAATGAGTTCTACTCTATTGCTTCTCCTATGACAAAATTGACTCAAAAGAAGTCTAAGTTTGTATGG
>DF361455.1:122416-135396 GCA_000787875.1 Solanum virginianum | reverse complement strand
TGTTAATAGTAATTAATAAAAATGACATAGTAAAATTAAATAGATATTTTAATAGTCACCGCAAAATTAGTAGACATGTTATTGTAATTTCATAGTTGAAGTAGATGATGAAATAATTAAATAATAATTAATAGAAATGACAAACTAAAATTAAGCAGATCCTTTAATAGCCATCGTAACACTAAGCAGATACATTGTAGTCACCTGCCTACTTCAAGCAACTGTAGTAGACAGTTGAAATGCTCAGCTGTAAACAATAATTTAAATAATAATTAATAGAAATGATATAGTAAACTTAAGTAGATATTTTAATAGCCACCGCAAAATTAAGTAGACACGTTATTGTAATTTCATAGTTGAAGTTGATAAAGAAATAATTAAGTAAAAGTTTAATAGAAATGACGTAAAAATATTGGCGTTGTTAAGGTTCAATCTTGAAATGTTGGATTTAAGATGTCATGCTTGAAACCATCAAGCCAAGCAGCTCAATAGTCACCTACCTACTTGAAACAGTTAAAGCAGACAGCTGAAGTAAGCACGACGATCCTAAGCTGCATGACGTTTGTGAAGTGTATAATAAAAGAAGGTTTGTATGACTTAAACACGTGTGGAGATATCTAGAATATCTATCTTTCTTCTCTTTTATTGTTTTATTGTCGTTCTATGTTCTATTCGGGGCAACACGGGTTGTGCTCTCATACTGATTAGTTCTATATCATATATCAAGTTATATTTTCTTATATCATTAGGAAACCAAAATTTGGAGATTCAAATCCGCCTTATTATATAAGAGAATGTAATAAGAGATAGTTGAAGCTGAAGCAGACAATTTATTTATTTTATTTTATTTTACTTTAATTTAATTAGTTGTACCATTTTATTAAATTATGGGATTCACTTTAGTTATGATTTTTTAATTTTAAATTCATATCATTTGGTTATAACTTTATTATTTTGAATGTTTGTGATATTTGTGTGTAATTTATAACTATTTTGAGTAAAAAAATCAACGATCGAAAAATATTTTAATTATGAATATCTAAATAGACCTCTTCATGTTAGATTTGGACAAAAGGAAAGAGATTATTTACTACCACATAATATATATATATATTAGTATAAAAATTTAAAATTATTTAATCAATACTACTTAAAATTTATCAATATTAATAATATTTATCAACTATTTATTATATTTAATGAGATAATTTAATATTATTTAATTAATATAACATAAAAAAATTAAATTTATAAATAAATATTTGGCCCTGCATAGCACGGAATTTTTGTAACTAGTATGAAACTAAGTGCTTGTTTAGGCATGACTTAAAATCAAGTTACTTTGAAGTTAAATCATCTTTGTACTTTTAATTTGAATCTCTTAAATTGTATATTTTCTTATAAAATGACAAAGACATAATATTTTGCCAACACTTATATAATCCATAAGTTTTTTGGATTTTAAAGTCTTAGAATTGTAGGAATTTACAGGTTAATCCATCATTATTATTAAGCAGTTAAGAGGCTAATCATACACTAGGGGTAAGATTACATGCAAATCATCAAATATATATAATATACATGATACTTGAACATAATATGACATACTAAACATGGCAACATAAATTCAAATATAATGTACATACTACAACATATTTTTTTGGGAGAATATAGAAAGTAAAATGTAAGAACGTAGATGACTTAGACTGAGAGAGGTTTCCCTTTCGAAAAACCCGACGAACTCTTACACACTTGTCAAATTACTAAGCATGCTAATTTACAACAATAGATTTTATTTAGCTAAGAAAGTTTTTTGGTTGGGAAAAAGCTGGATACATAAAGGTAGATTAAAGGGAAGGGGAATATGTTGCTAGGGACGAGGGGGGGTTTATGCCTTGCTACTCTGTTGCACTCTATCTTCTTCAACGCTTGATGTGGTATTTATAGGTTGTCTTGGACTTGAAATTCGAATTTCAACATAAGACTTGGACTTCAAATGTGGATTCCAAATTAATATTTTCGGGCTTGAAATTTGGACCTTTTTAATTCTCAACCGCCCATGTCTTTCTATCACATTTCATTATTTCTGACCCTTCACATGGTCATCTTAGATTCTTTTTTTTATTTTTATACGTCATATGGTTGCCACAATGTTCTTTGTCTCCTATTATTTCTTGTCCCTTTGCATGGACATTATTATACACTTTTTGGCATTTTTCTTATTTTGACGTCTTCTGCAATATCTTCTTACGTGTATAAATTGTGCAATGTGATCAAATCCAAGCTCATTCTTAAATCATCGTCATCTACATCATGAACTTCTTCATCCAAATTCTACTGGATATCTTCCTCCTTTATGTTTTCGTACTTATCTTGACGCTCGGGCTCCTGTTTATTCGTAGTATTTTGTAAATATTTTTGCAATATTTTTTCTATTTGTTTTTTCAATTTTCTTTATTTTGTTCGGAACTTGGGTCAACTATGAATTTCCTCAACATCTATACAGGGAAGACCGCATAAATCAAGTGCAACTCATTGGATAGATCCAACTCATACACTACTTTCCCCACTCGTCTCACCACCTTGTAAGGTCCCACGTATTTAGGACTCAATTTCCCTCTCTTACTGAATTGGAGAACACCTTTCATTGGAGATACCTTCAAGTAGACCTAATTGCCAACTTGGAACTCAAGTTCCCTTCTTCTTAAATCTGAGTAGGACTTTTGTCGGCTTTTGGCTGCTTGCAATTTCTCCATTATACTTTTAATTTTCTCCATAGTATCCATCACCAAGTCCGGCCCTATTAATATCACCTCACTGACTTTGAGCCACCCAATAGGTGATCTACATCATCTACCGTACAATGCTTCACAATGTGTCGTCTTTATACTCGCATGAAAGCTATTGTTGTAGGCAAACTCAATAAGTGGCAAATGTTCATCCCAACTTCCCTTGAATTCCAACAGGAAATCTCTCAACATATCTTTAAAAGTTTGAATAGGCCTTTCGGCTTGCCCATCGATTTGAGGATAAAAAGTTGTACTCAACTTCACTATAGTGCCAAGTACTCTTTAAAAGGACTTCCAAAAGTGAGAAATAAACTGAAATTCACGATCTAATATGATGGATAAGGAAATTCCATGCAACCTCACCAACTCCTAAATATACAAGTGAGCATAGTCCTCAACACTAAATATGATTTTGTCCAGCAAAAAATGAGTTAACTTCGTCATGCAATTTAATATTAACCATACAGAGTCAAAGCGTTTCTTGGTCTTTGACAACCCAACTACAAAGTCCATATTGATCTTTTTCCACTTCCAAGTAAGAATATGAATATCTTAAGTTAGGCCATCTGGCCCCTGGTGTTCAACTTTTACCTGCTGTCAATTGGCGCATTTAGACACAAGTTGAGCAATATCCCTCTTCAACCCATTCCACCAATAGATGTCCCTCAAGTCTCTACATTTTGGTAGTGCAGGGATAAATGGAATATGAAAAGTTATGAGCTTCTCGATAATTAACTTCTTTAACTTGTCATTATTGGGTACACACAACCTCCGTTAATATCAGAGTGCACCATCTCCCTCTTGTGAGAAGATCTCTACCTTTTCATCTTTCACCAACGTTTTCAACTCAACCAGAGTAGAATCAAGACCTTGCTTGGCCTTAACCTTACCGATCAAAGAAAATATTGACCCATGAAGAGCCATTGTTCCACCAATTCTAGACTTAGTCAATCTCACTCCCAACCTTGCCAACCTATGAACATCTCTAACCACTTCTTTTTTCATCATCATCTATATGGGACACACTACCCATGGAAATCCTACTAAGGGTGTCAACTACCACATTGACTTTTTTAAGGTGGTATTTCATACTCATATCATAATCCTTGAGTAGCTTTAACCACCTCCGTTGGCTTAAGTTAAGATCCTTCTAGGTGAACACATGCCGAAGATTCTTGGTTGGTGAAAACATCCATATGGACTCCATACAAGTTGTCGCCAAATCTTTAAGGCAAACACTACCGCGGTGAGTTCAAGGTCATGAGTAGGGTAATTCTTCTCATGCACTTTCAACTGCCCTGAAGCATAGACAATCATTTTACCATTTTAAATTAACATGTAACCCAACCCAATCCTGGATACATCAAAACACATAATGAAACATCATTCCCCTCTAGCAATGTTAATATAGGGGCTGAAGTCAACTGATCTTTCAAGCTCTAAAAACTTCTCTCACATTTATCCGTCCATTCAAACTTAGCCTTCTTTTGAGTTAGCTTGGTGAGTGCAGATGAAATTGTGGAGAAGTCTTGCACAAATCATCTATAGTAACCGGTTAGGCCCAAGAAACTCCTTATGTCAGTGTGAGTCAATTGCCTTGGTCCCTTTTGTCTTTTTAGGATCAACTTTGATGCCCTCTCTAGATACTAACTGCCCAAAAAAGGCAAACTCCTAGCTAAAACTCACACTTGTCAAATATTGCATAGAGCTTCTGTTCTGTTAGGGTTTGCAATACTACTCTCAAGTGTTGCATGTGCTCTTTCTCTCCTCGGGAGTAGATAAAAATATTATCAATAAATACTACAGTGAACATATCGAGGTAAAGCTTGAACACCCTGTTCATAAGGTCCATAAATATCACTGGTGCATTTGTGAGGCCAAAGGACATCACCACAAATTCAAAATGACCATACCTAGTTCGGAAAGTCATCTTAGAAATGTCATTTTCTCTCACCCTCAATTGGTGATAAACATATCTCAAGTCGATCTTGGAGAAATGAGTGACCCCTTGTAGTTGATCAAATAATTCTTCTATCTTTGGGAGAGGATACTTATTCTTAACAGTGACCTTATTGAGTTGTCAATAATCAATGCACGTACAGAGCGACCTATCTTTCTTTCTTACAAATAACACTAGAGCACCCCATAGAGAACGACTAGGTCTGATGAAACCCTTCTCCAAAAATCCTTCAGTTGTTCCTTTAATTCCTTCAATTCTGTGGGAGCCACTCTATAAGAAGGAATTGAGATAGGCTTAATATCGGGCGAAAGATCTATACCGAAGTCTATCTCCTTTTCGGGAGGGACACTAGGCAACTCATCTGGGAAGGCATTAGGGAACTCACTCACAATAGGGACTGACTCAAGATAAGGAACTTGGAAGAGACATCTTTGACCCTCATTAAGTGGTAGATACACTCATTGAAAATCATCTTATGGGCCTTAATAAATGAAATAAATCGACCCCTACATGAAGAGTTGCTACCCTCCCATTTAAGAACTGACTAATTAGGGAATTAGAATTTGACCCTATAGTTTCTACAATTAGTAGAGGCATAGGAAGCATGCAACCACCATCCATCATCAATATTACATCAAAGTCTACCATGGAGAGATCAACTAAATCACAAGGGATCACTTTATGCAGAATAGAAATGGGATAACCCCTATAAACTCTTCGGGTTATGATAGACTCACCCATGGGGTTACTCACCTCAGAAGGCTCATGGAGGACTTCGGGATATACATGAAACTTATATGCAAAGAATGGGGTTACAAAAGATAAGTTTGCTCCTGGATCTAAAAGTACATGTGCATCAGAATCATAAACTCATAACATACCGGTGACCACATCTGGGGCTTCCTTAACCTCTTGACGACCGTGAAGTGCATAAAACTAGGTGACCCTTGGGAAACCTTGAGCTTGACTCCTCTAGCCCTGCGGTCTTATGCCTCCACTTCTATAGTCTTTAGCATGATGGTCGGGCTTTCCATAAGTAAATCAAGCATTGGACCCGGCTAAGCATTCCCCCTTATAAGGTCTTCCACACTTAGATCAATTAGGACTTTGGGGCATTGGGAAAACCCTTTTGTCCTTCTTGGGAGGAGGAGTGTTTGTGGATACTTGCCTTAGGCCACCTTGAGATTTGTAGCCACCACTCCTTTGGTGAGAATAGTTCCCACCCTCCACACGAGCCCACTTGGACTCCTTTGCCCTTTCTCGGAGCTTCTTCTCTTCAATTTGTTCGGCATAAGTCATTAAGGGGAAATATCCATCTCCTTGACCAATATTGTTGTCTCGTATTCTTTGGAGACCGATTCGAAGACACCCAAAATAAATTTGCTCATGCGAGCCCTTGGATCCGCCACCATGAATAGAGAATACTTGGACAATTTGGTGAACTTGAGGGTATATTCCCTCACACTCATGCTCCTTGCTTCAAGTTGATGAATTGTTGGACCTTTGCCTCCCTAAGCTCAATGGGAAAAACTCAGTCTAGGAAGGCACACTTGAATTCCTCCCAACCATTGAGACCCACTTCTTGGCCTCTCTCATCGGCCCTCTGCTTGTATGAAATCTTGGCAACTCTTTTAAGATGGTAAGCCACCAACTCGACTTTATCCTCTGACAACACACCCATCACTGTAAAACCTGTAGATCTCTTCAGTTAACTTCGTAGGGTCCTCGTTCGCCTTTGACCCATAAAATTTTAGTGGGTTCATTCATATGAAGTCACGTACTCTGGCGGCTGAGATAGACAGTTGGGGAGGACGACTATCTCCCTGTCGGCTTGGTTAGCCAATGCTTGGGCCAACACCGTGAAAGTGGATCTGAACTCCACATGAGACACTCCCTCATCCTATTGGAGTGGAGGGACTTGTTATTCCGGAATACCTTGTTGGTGGGAGCTCTTTGGGGCGACATAATCTAGAAAAAAATAAAAAACCATCGTTAGTTAGCGAAAAACCTTATTCAACTCTAAGGCACGACATTGAATAAGAAAGAAGGGAAGACTTTCCTAAACCGTCTCATAGCCTTTTATTCAAGATATTGGCGCTTTTCACAACCTTGAATGAGACTCTATACTATGAGGTATGCATATATATCCGAGGAGTATTTTAAAACCTCATGTGCTGATACTAAGTTTGTAATAATTCGACCTAAAGGCCTAGTCATCACACATTAAATGAGATACCTGGAGGCAACTCAGCCAAGCCATCTAAGTATCTCAAGTATTCATAAGTAACAAATAGAAACATATTGCGGAAAAGTCAAAAGGGAAAGGGATTATGGGCCATCTTGTGCAATGAAGCAACATTAAAATAACAGGTAACTTGAAAAATATTATTTGTCCATAACATACTAATAATACACATGAATGGAACCGGTAAGGTCAGTTTCCATCAAATAGAAAGAACATCCAAAATAGACAACACAGAAAGTAAAAACTTTAAAGAGGTTATATATACATTGTCTGAAAATGAATATACCTAAAGAGTGGAAAATAGGTGGAGTCTCAAACTAAAGAATCACCACAACAAAAGCTACTCTCGAACGACAACTACTAGACACGAGCTGGTGGAGAAGTACCTGTTCCTACATGGTTAAATCATGCAGGCAAATATGCGTTAGTATAATTGAATGTACTAAGTATATGACATGCAATGCACGAATGAAACTGTAATGTCACCATAAATAAACATAACATATAGGTATACATAAGATTAATGAGTCATGAAATAAGTTTAAATATGCACAAGGAATATGACTCGAATCAATATGAGAAAATGCAAAATAATCACACAAATTTAAAACATATCATAGGATCATGTAAACTTGTGAGAATGGACCATAATTGACAGTAAGATCATGTGAGCTATTATATGGAATCCGATGAACTCCTTCCATTGGGAAAAGGTCAATGCACTTCTTCTGTTGGAAAAAGGGGAATCTACTTGCCAAGGTAGATAACCAAAACTTAGTAACTTTGCAATTGCATCTTCGATAACTTTGGGGCCTATGTGGATCCACTAGCATAGCCTATAAGACTCTTATGGTGGAACATAGTTAGGGATATTGAGATTTAGCTTCAAGGGATCATGCCTCAACTAATAGGATGAGTCCCCTTCTCTAGTCCTTTTGGTGCTAAGTCATCCCACAGAAATCTTTTAATACTTATTCTTAGAATCATAAGTAGCAATCATAGGAGTAGCTCTGACTAAACAATTTTTCCTAAACATCTTTTAGGGCAATAATCATCACACATATATCTTTGGTAAACTTTAACTTTGAAGCTCTTCATAAATGCCCTAATCATAGTTAAAATTCATAGGAAACTTTCATTTAAAATAAGGTGGAATTAGTTGATGCATGGAACAATCATAAATCACATAAGTCTTAAGAAATTTCTTTAAAAAGGAACATCAAAATCACTCAACCTTAATCATATCAAAACTCATCATAGAATCAACATCTTACTTCGAGTATATATATATACTTTACTTAGCAAAATAGTCATTGAACTTCATGGGTATCATATAGTAACATAATAATCATAGAATCATCATAAGCATACATAAGAATTTAGAAACTTGAAGTGAAGATAAAATACATAGTAGGAAAATATATGGGTGAAAGGATACCTAAGAAGAACTAGAGAGAAGCAGAATTGAAGTCTTGGGGAAGAAACTTGAAAACCCTAGCTTGTTCGAGGGAGTTCTTAAGGACCTCTTTTGCCTTAAAGGATTTGAGAATATAGAATGAAGGAAATTAGGTCTTGAGGGTCATTATAGGTTCCTTTCCCATCCCCAAAATGACATAATTGTGCCTTATTAAAAACTATTGGAAGCCATCTATAAGACCCCAACTACGGACCGTAACATGACTTACAGGCCACAAGTCCTTTTGTCTAATGGCTCACCTAAGAATCCTGATATTATTTTAGCTTAATTGAAAATGATGACAAACAGGACAAGCCATACAATAACTTACGGGCCATGATCGAATACGTAGAGTCCTTCTACACTTAAACAAAATTTCACTTTATTTTTGACCTCATTGCACGACATCTTATATGGGTTGTATCCCATTATACAGACCATCTGATAACTCATAAATCACCTACCAAAAAATTTCAAATTTTCTTCATGTATGGGATCCCACTTACTAACCTATCCACGAGTTATGAAATTTAGTATGTGCCATACATTGGTCTGTGGTTTATCCTACACTTCGAAACTTTTTTCCTTCCTAAAGTTCTATGTTTAAGTATCGTACCTACGAGCTGTAGAACAACTTACGAGCTGTAAACTGTCTCGTAAATCAGATTCTTAGTAAATTTTTATGCCAACTTTCCTTCACTCAAGGTTCCTAAATTGGGGGCCGTTACAAGTATGATTTACTATGTTATAGGTTCTTGATATATATTTCGCTCATTGGAATAATCGTGTAATTCTAGTAGTATGTCATTTTACATGTATTAATACTGAACTTGCTCTTTTTTGTTGAGTACAGAGCATCTTTATGCGGGTATTGAAATACCTCTGCTAGGAGACTAATGATATAATAAATTCAAGGGTGAGCTAACTTGTTCAAGCTACCATGAATTTATTTTTATTTCTTTGTTCACTTATTCGGACTCAGACACTTAGTTACTATTTATATTTTCTGGGGTTGCATCCCCTTATGCTAGACTTATAGTTAGAGTTTTGGTACAATGACTTTCAATTTTGGATAGTGTGTTATATTATGTTTCTGGTTGAGTTTATAAGAATTCAATTTATTTATTTTGGTGTTTAAACCTACTTTCGTACTTAAATTTCTTGTTCATTCTTAGTTTTGTTAGATTGGATTAGTATTGGTTCTCCCACCGAAAGGTTAGTGTGGGTGCCACTCATGGCCCATTTCGGAGCATGACATTATACCATTAAATTTTTAATTTTTTTATTAAGATATTACACAATTCTCGTTAAAGAATATTTTTAAAACCTCTGTAAAGAGTAAATAATAAAGAACAACTGAAAAAGTAATTGATAAAGTTTATTGGGAAACTTAAATTTAAAATTGTAAATGATGTGATACAAGTCAATAGATAGAGAAATGATTAAAATAAAATTCTCAAGCTAGTTATAAGAAGTTGTAGCATCCTTTTCTCCGCTGGCTTTCTAATATTCTTTCCATTTTCTCTTACAACCAACATTATCTTCACTAGTTATGATACTTGGCTCTTCTTTTATTGAAAGATTCATATTTGAATCTTCGTCAGTTGATTTCCAAGTATATTCATCTTCAACTGGTGAGATTCTGTTAGTACACTGCGAAATATGAAGATACTTAATGAGATAATCAAAATAAGCTCGACAATTTCTTCTATTCTGTCAATTATTAAAAAACCAGGAGTAAATATGGGACAAACTATTGTTGAATAATATACTAGGATCTTATTGAATATACTTAATGTTAATATAAGAAGATAACCATAAGGTTTATATGAATTACCTTGTAAAGGTTAGTAATAGAACGAAATTTTATACTCCTTGGTACTCCTTGCATAATACGATAATTTCCATCCTTTTCATCTCTTGTCCAAAGTTTTGAGCCATAATTAGTGTTACTATCGTTTAAAATATGATCAAAATTATCCGAGATTCTATCTATGCATGTAATTCTATTGAGATTAGCCTCACCTGAAAATTATATGTAACTAAATGAGATGATATGGTATACATATGGCTCAAAATTTTTCATAAGTGATGAAAAAGATGACATTAATCAATTTTGAGATATAAAATTTAATACCATAGATATGATATTCTCTTTGTTGTTGTTGGTTTTGAGGTGTTTTCTCCTTTTGCTCCTTTTGCTTTTCTCTTTCCCTCTTTTCTTCAAGTCTTTCATTTTGTGTGATCTCTTTATAAATTTTCTTTCTATCTTTGTCTAGTAGCTGGAGATTAAAAAAAACTATTTGTGATAAAAGTTGCATGATCATCTATAAAATGATAAGTTATTTGTTAGAGTAGAAAAAAAAAATGAAAAAAAATGATAAAGACATTAATTGTAGTATTTCAATATTAATTAAAGTTGATCCATAAATTGAAAACAAAGAACAAAGAGAAAATGAGTAGATATGAGTTACCTTAATGGTGAGGTCATAAATATCGGAACTAAACATTGTATTCTCTGATAATCCTTGTTGTACACAGTTATCTACATTCTTCCCCTCTTTCCTTGGGGATTTCGAACTACTCTCCTGACTCCATCTTACTTGTCTAGATTGCATTTTGCACTCTTCAAGAAAAACTATCAATTGGATATTTTTTTATTAAAAAATTCTTATTAATGATACTCTTAAGAATCTAATTTGACTACATATATTTAAATTAATTTTATAAAATATTACTTAATGATAAAATAAAAAATTAAAAAATGATCAATTCTCTCTTAATCTCTAAAAGTGGACAAGTAAAAATAATTAATATTACTCAATATAAGTCGTAAAATTTATTAATCAATTACGTACCATGAATAGTTTTTTGTTTTTCTTTGTTTGATAATGTCTTCTTAAAAGAGTCTTCTTGGACCTTTTTGCCTTTATTGTGTTCTTCAAATTTTTTCTTCTTCTTGGCATCCTCTTTCTCTTTCTTTTGTACTTTGAGCATATTGAATGTATACTATGAATTCACATACAAAATCAAGTTCAACCAATTATTTAAAGTTAGAATTCATGCTTACACAAAGTAAGACCCACACATTAATAAATTCAAAGTTAAAAAACAAATGAAATTATAGAAATCTAGAAAAAAAAAATTATTTGGCCTTTTTTCAGTATGAATTATGTATCAAAAAAGGGAGATTTTTTTTGTTCTCAATCATCTATATACTTTCTCATACAAAACTTAAGTTAGATCTAGCATAGATACATACAAAATAGTAATACAAAGAAATAAAATATTTGAAATATATTTATGGCTGTCAAATCAAAATGTAGAACTAACTAGAAAAAAATTAATTTTAGTACAAAAGAAAAAGAAGAAGATAAAACTTTGTTTAATCAAGTTGAACTAGATATATGCTTGTACGATTTGCTTGAAAAATGAGTACTTGCAAATGAATTATTGTATTTTAAATGAGATTATTCATATATTTCACTACACACTGTGCTTGAATGAATAAATTAAAATGAGAAAAAGAGAATAAAAAGCTATCAACCATTTGTAAATCTTGTTATTTATTTGTCAAAATTTATTAGAGATGTTATGCAGATTTAGAATCAAAAGAAAAAGAGAAAACAAATCAAAAGAGATTGCAAACCTAAACGCATCTCTCATAAAGTAGAGATACTTGATAAATCAAATCATCAAACACAAGAGCAAAAAAATTAGAAACAAAATAAGATTTGATAAAATCAAACTTACCATCACCCAATCGAGGTCCTTCATCATAAGAATTAACAAGCAAAAATAGATCTATTTCCTTACAATCTTGAATTAACTAAAAAAATAACTCCCTATCATATGTGTTGATTCAATTCTCTCCTCTTGAACACTTAATATGTTTTGAAAGACTTGAAACTAAAATGAAGAAGAAAATCAATCAGTGTCACAGTTTATACGTGTACACTTGCTAAGCACTTTCTTGAAAATATAATGCCTATTCAATTTCGGAAATTAAAATTAATTTTTGGTCCATATAGAGGAAAATGGCTTTTAATACGCAACAGTATGAACATATAAGGATTTCAAATGAATTATTATGAAGAATCTTCTTTTATTGTTATTATAATAATTATATTTTACACTAAATGAGAAAGTCCTTTAAAATTTATCGCTTATTTTATTTAAAATCTATCATTTATTTTTAATATTTTTCGCATTTATGTCTTAATTAAAATTTTCAAAAAAGTTCACGTGTTCTTTAGCTACGTTGTAATGACCCTGAAGGTCATTTTTTATATTTTAGTTAAATTACTTTTTTACCCCTCCTAAAAGTTACTTTGAGTCATTTTTTAGTGAGTTGAAAAGTCAAATTCTGAAAATCTTGTGAAAAGTTGAAATTTTGCTAAAGAAAGAGTTTTCAAAGACTTACAGTTTGAAATTTTTAGTTTTGAGGTCATCTTGAGTTTCGGGTGTCAGAATACGATTCTGTTGATTTCATTAGCTCTAGAATGTAGAATCTGGTCTAGGAGAACTGAT